>NLAL01000154.1:0-41337 GCA_002374735.1 Metschnikowia sp. 13-106.1
ACTCACATTTATGAGTCACATGGAGTGAGAAGACAATAGGATGATTTTGACTATGGCCATCTCACTGGCTACTGAGATTGATTGAGTGACGATGACTGACTGACTGACTATGACTGACTGACTGACTATAATGAATGCGATGAAGACTGACTATCTTCATTGTTAAAGAAGAAAAAAAAAGAAAAGAAAAAAAAAATAGAAAAGAAAAAAGACTGGGACAATGGAGAAGGTGATGGAATACTTGTGGCTACTAACTGATATAGCAGATGAAAGGGAGATATTGGGTAAGAGCAGTGAATCTCTTGTGATTTGTGGTGGACTGAAAGTATCCGGTAATGAACCCCATGCAAGCCTCTGGATTGTGAGGATGAAATGAACCCTTAGAAGTGGGATTGTGACATCGTGTAATGAAACTTGGCTAGCGGGACGGGATTGTGAAAGATACAATTAAGTCTACTATGAATTGAAAGAAGCAACTACCTTCCTAAGTATTCCACTAGAACCTGCTATATTGGCGAAAGGTCATTAGTACAACAAAGCCACCGAAATTGAACCAGAAAAAAGATAGTTGTCTGGGAATTTAAAGAAAAAGAAGTATATGTAGAAATGAGTAGTACAGGGTCTCAAATTATATATATTCATGAGTATATTTATACTAGATTACGCCTGTAATTGGGAATACAGCAATTATGTAGCTTCATAACCTCATTGAGCACTTATGATTCGTTCAATGTGAAGAATATCACTAACCTTTTAGAAAACAAACCACATATTAGTAAACGAACATCATTCACTATTTGAGTATATATGCACCCCAAAGTGTTTATATTCAGGTGAACTTTGACCAAAAACATCAATGACAGTAACTATGAGTATTATAAGTGGTAGCAGCAGCAGACTTCATGTGGGAATTTTTCACCTTATTCACCTAAAGAGTGAATATACAACCTTTCTTTAATTCTTTTGGCCATTAGGAGCTAATCAGGTGCTTTAAAGCAATTGCGTGACAATTTTCTTGAATGTCGTCTCAAAGTTTACTTCCGTAACTCCAAATTAGCAAATGAATGGGTGATGATCCTAGCATTTCTTAAATTTGTTTCAACATGTGAATTGCCATTTTTTAATGAATTCGCACCAATTAACAACTTTGTCTCTTCTCAAAAAGTATCTGAAAAAAATATAACTACACCCAGCGACGAATACAATTTATAAGGATAAAGAAAGAATAATGTATCTTCCTAATGTCTCGAAACGGGAAAACCATTGAGTCCAATAAATTTGTTTCCAATGATATCTATCAAGACCTCTCCTTCACAAGTCACGTGCTATGAAGTACTATAGCATACACAAAAAAAGTGATTATATTCTTGTTAAAAACACTTAAGAAACTTCTATTTTGAGGCACTTTATATTCTTCTTTAGGCTTTAATGTATGTTTTAGTTTGTATTATTATACAGGGATATGTAAGTTGTACCTTACTAGACCAGTCTGAAGACGAGGTGCGGACACGTTCAACTCTACTCAATATGAGCTGTGCACGACCTATATGATACTATAAGCTGTCTAGTACGGTGGTGTATTCTTTTTTGTTTGAGTTAAAACAAAACCCTCACTTAGCCCTATTCGATATAGCCCGCCAACAGTATACACAAGGCCTCATCGTCGGAGCTGGCGGAAAACTGTTGGGGAACTTGAATTTGCTACAATCATCCGTACACCAAAATGAATTGTCGTATATCCTGTTGCATTTTGTCATCTACTAACGCATATACTGGAACGGTTATGTATGTAAGCTATACTTAGATCTCTCATCCAACACCTTGTCTCCCCTCTTCAGTTTCCGCCCGCTCCCTTAGAGATGACCTAATTCCTCATTTTCCAACATGTCCTAGTATGACTTAACAAGACAATGCTGTACTCTGTACTCCAATATATGAACCATAACTACCAATTGATTCTCATAGTCGTAAAAATATGCAAATATAAAAGAGAACAGAATCAATTTCAACTCATGACTAATAAATATGAAGCAGAGAAATAGGAGCAGATCCTCAGGTAAATTCTGAGTTTCTCTAATTCGTAGCTCATGCTATTAAATACATGCCATATCACTGTCTAAATACAGACAGAACTCTTTGGTATTTGAGAATTGACCTATTCTCTTCGGACAATCATCAATGAGGAGACATTGTTTACTGTATATATGATTGTACACAAACGCTCCGTAAGTGAATGTGTTCTGGTATATTTTTCATTTATTTCTTTTTTTTGAGTTTCTACTCTTTCAAGAAAACTGAACATTTATCATCGAATCTGGATTATTTGAAGTGGTTCCTCCCGTAGTTCGATAATATAATTTTTCTACAGTTTCTAACCTTTTTAAAGAAAACAACGGGATTTAAGTTTTTGTGTCTTATAACTATATTCCTCAGAAACTCGGTTTTTTTTGGAATTGCTGAGTTATAAAAATAATCTCTAATCATCCGTTGCAATATAAATGCGTCATATGCACTTCTAGTTTTCCATTTATGATGAATGTCTATTGGTAATTGACTATCAAGCAGAGCTGCCTGGGCAAAGAGATTATAAAAACCATAAATTTATTTTAAGTTATAATCTCAAATCGCTAAGCCACAATCAAGACAAGATATTGTTAGATTCTTAGTGACGCGTCTTGTCTTTGGCTCATTGTATTCATTGCTTGGTTCCTCAACGACAATTCCAGGCCACTTGAATAGACTTCCTCATCTCCCCGGCAAAAGTGGCTTGCTTCACAACAGGTTGACTGGCTATTACTAGACACGTGTGTTTTTAATTGATTCCCATTCCGCCCAAGTAGGCTTTCAATTATCCCTAGGGGTAGCTTGCTACAGCGCAAGAGTGCAACAAATACCACATTTTTTTAAGACCTCCTACACATCCTCGTGAAACCTACTCCTTTGATGAATCATACATTTAGTCTCAACGAGTACTTAGTATGTACGGAGTCGATGTACGTCGTAGAGGCGTTGGATGGGGTTGAGTGATGTACTATGTGCAGGTCACTGGTGGATGAAAAGCTTTTACACACCTCGCACCTCGTTTAAGACTTTGGTCTTGTAAAGTACAACTTACATATCCCTGTATATCAATATATATACTAAAACATCAGTTGGAATTTAGATATCTAAATTATGACACAAACTGTGTATCTTGAAGCCATTTGAACATTCTAGATCTTTATGAGTTCAAAATATGAATAATGCTGGTTTAGACTATCTACTTAATAATCTCACCAGTAACGGTTACATTATCATGTACTTGAGGAACACTAGTGTAACCATCCGAGGTTCAGGGTAACGTCACATGATATGCCCTAAGAGTTTTGTGCAGGACAGTACCAAGTTATCCAAGATTCCTGATTTTTTGATCCTTGAAAGAACTAAGTAGAGAACGGTCATTTCAAAGAACCCTGAAGTGCTCAAAAGGGCAACATAAGCACTAGAGTCTTACGTTTCATCAATTGATTACTGACTGGATAGAAGAATATCTGAAACAAAGCTGTATTTTGAAGCTAAATAAAATTATCCTAATCGTAACTTATCCTGTTTTGAATCAAAATTCCATGATTGTAAATTTCTCTCGGGAATACCCAGAGTATCTCTTTGCCTTACTTTAGATATGACGCGCGTCGCGGGAATTTAACCACCAGATGGGCTACTGCCCTCATGAGCAAAAATTAATTTAGTTTGAAGTTAGCAATTTGTTTTCTCATGCTCTTCTGTTCGCAATATGTATAAATCTATATATTGTTACTTGTTCAAAATTAGTACATATATTTAAAGCATCCAACACTGCCAGGGAATTCAAGGCTCGGCCGATCTTCTCGAGCTGCTCGATCTGACTCGGCACGAGGTGTCGCGCATTCGGGCCTCACGTTCACTTCTACCACAGTTTTTTTACACACCCAATCACATGTCTTACCCATTAGTTTGTTTAGGAAACCCATTGTTGGACTTGCAAGTCGACGTTGACCCCGAGTACTTGGCTAAGTACTCGTTAAAGGCTGATGATGCCATTTTGGTGGAGGAAAAGCACATGCCTATCTATGAGGAGGTGCTCAAGATGCCAGGTTTGAAGTTGGTGGCCGGTGGAGCAGCTCAAAACACCGCTAGAGGTGCCCAGTACATTTTGCCTCCCAACAGTGTGGTGTACTTCGGCTCCGTGGGTGCAGACGTTTACGCAGACCAGTTGAATGCGGCCAACGCTACCTATGGCTTGAAGACCCTCTACCAAGTCCAGGAAAAGACGGCCACCGGAAAGTGTGCTGCCTTGATCACTGGAAAGCACAGATCCTTGGTCACTGACTTGGCTGCTGCTAATGAGTTTACTCCTTCCCACTTGCAACAGAAGGAGAACTGGGAGTACGTGCAGAACGCCAAGTTCTTTTACATAGGAGGCTTCCACTTGACTGTTTCGCCCGAGGCCATTAAGCTTTTGGGACAGCACGCTGCTGAGAACAACAAGACCTTTGTCTTGAACTTCTCTGCTCCTTTCATCCCCCAATTTTTCAAGGACTCTTTGGACGCCTCTGTTCCATACTGTGACTTCATTATTGCCAACGAGTCCGAGGCTGCTGCATATGCCGAGTCCCATGGATTGGGCACCACTGATGTCACGGAGATTGCCAAGCATATTGCCAAGTTGCCCAAGGAAAACACCCAAAAGCCTAGAACGGTTGTTTTTACTCAGGGTACTGAGCCCACCGTCACTGTGACTTATGACGCCAAGAAGGATGCTTTCGACGTTAACCTGTATAAGGTGGTGGAATTGCCACAAGAAAAGGTTGTGGACACCAACGGAGCCGGAGATGCATTTGCCTCTGGATTCGTGGCTGCTTTGGTGCAGGGTAAATCCATTGCAGAGGCTGTGTCTCTTGGACAGTGGGCTGCTTCGATTTCGATCCAGGAAGTCGGACCAACGTTCCCATTCCCAAAGGTGACCGCCAACTAATCGTGGTCACGTGATCGATTCTTTCAACATCAAATTCGGATTCTCAACATCCAGCTCCGTACTAACAGTCATCGGTCAGACCGACAATTATTTTAGTCTTAATTGTGGTCAGTTTATGTTAGATTTATAGTCATGGTTTCAAATCCATGATTTCTTCGTTCAGGCCTGGCCTCAGCCTTGTATATGCACTAATTCAACATTGTTGCCAGCCCCGCGCATCGCGCACCAGAAAATTCACATCGCATCTCTCCTCTACGTACTACATTACGCAGTCCCCATGACTGTTTCAAGAGATCATTATTATAAACTCGCGTCGGAGGTGCCTGAAGAGCGTATCCAAGCGGCTTCGGGTTTACTCTCGGAACTCTCCAAAGAAAATTCCAAACAAGAATGGGATTACGCTTTAAACAGACTTATCAAAGGTTTAACTTCCACCCGTCAGTCGGCTCGGTACGGCTTTTCCATGGCCTTAACCGAGATAATTCGGGATCTTGTTATGCTTGAATCTCATGAATTGACTATTGAGTCGTACTTGGATAAACTCATCGAGGCAAGCCATGTTTCCACCTCCATGAAGGGCCTGCAGATCCGGGCACTCCTATTTGGGCGTCTTTTCGGGTTCCAGGCCTTGATCAACGCCAAATTGTTGCTTAATGCTAAGGTCTCGTCGCAGAAAATCTTGGTTAAATTTATTGGGGCCTTGGTGCATTTATCTGGAATGAAGTCTTGGTTGAGAGAAACAGCCATGTTTCTGATGTGCCAATTTGTGACGGAATACTTGGCTTCCGGATTCCAGGACGATAAGACCACCGTGGCTTTCTTGCAGAGTATCTGCGATGAAGGCTTGGTATTTACTACCGAGGGTCTTGCCGTGTACATGAGTATCCCAAGGGAAGACCTTCCTAGACTCTGTGACCAGTTGCGTTCCTCCAGTCAATGGAAAAATAACGATCCGTTGACGAAAGGAAATTTGCCTACTTTGGCCAAAGTGCTAAAAGATGCCGAAGTCGTGGACAGATTGGAGGATGATGAGAACGAGGGTGGAGAAAAACAACCAAAGATGTCCAAAAACGGCAAACAAAAGGGTTCGTGGTCTGCCAAAATCCCTTTCGTGTGGGATTTAATCTTGGCTCATTTTCTTAAAATTTCTGAACAGGAAGAAGATGATTTTCTAGAGTCCAGTGAAGAATCGAAGAAACGCAAGAAATCATCCAGCCAACCAAAGAAAAAGGCTAAGGCCAATACCGTGGAGCTTATTTCTTTCAGAGACTTCTGGAATGCTGTCATTGACGATACTATGTTTGGTGAGAAATCTTCTCCCGAGCGTAAATATTGGGGGCTTGACATTTTCACCAGATTCTTGGTTAAAATGCCCGCTTCTTTGGTGGGCTACACCTTGACGCCTAACCTTTTGCGGTGTCTTGCATTGAATGCCAGAAAAAGCGAACAGCTCTTGAACAAGTTCTCTAAAAAGGCCTTGAATTCCATCATCCAAACCTGCCACGACGACTTGTCCAAGCTTGTGCCCTGTCTTCATGCTATCATTGCAGAAGATGCAGGAGGATACTGGAACTTGGACATTAGCACCAAGATTAAGGTCGTTGATTCGCTTGTGGGAGTATTAGGTCAAGTGGACAACCCCAACTCGTTAGCTGGTCCCAACCCCGAAGACCTAGTGTCTGGCATATATGACGTGTTGTACCAGAGATACAAGAGTGCTTTGAAGTCTCAGAAGGACATGCAACTATCAGATGAGCCCATCCACCAAAAGTACTCCAATGATATGATTCTCCGGTGGGCTTTGGACAAGATGCTCCTCTTATTCAGATCCACCAAAAAACTTCATAACTTGCCCACAAAAACCATGGATGAATTTATCAAGTTCATCATCCAGCAAGGCTACTTTAAGCCCGTGAAGGGTCCCACGGCTTCGCAGACAATGCAGAAAACTGCGCATGAAAAGCTCAACTTGTTCCTTGCGGACTTTATCACGCAAAAACGCAAGGATCACTCTTGGTCGCTCTACTGCGTCAAGCAGATGGAGAAGCTTGAGAAAAAGGAAGATCTTGAGTTGATTCTCGATCTTTCAGGCGAATTGGCTTCCATCAGAGATGAAACCTTGGAAACTTTGGACGGTATCAAGCAGGCCATGAAAAGAGATACCTCCAAAAAGGACCAACACTATTGTTTTGAGTTATTGTTCTCCATGGTCCTTCTTCAGTTATATGTTGGAGAAGGCGAGACGGTGAGTGTTTTGGAGGACTTGAAGGTCAGCTACTTGAGCACTTTTGGTGATGATAGCGATGATGTTGACTCCAGTGTGATCATCACCGAAGTCATTCTTTCTTTCATTTCCCGCAAATCTGGCTTGTTGAAGAAGGTTTCCAACATCGTGTGGGAGTCTTTCATGTGCCAGTACATCAACGGAGAGTTAAATGTCAATTCCAAGTGCTTTGACCGTTTTTTTGAAATCTTGGCTGCTTCTGAGGATGCCCAAGGACAAAAGAATTTATTTGAAGGTGAAGAAGAATTTGGAGCCAGTGTCAGCGAGGAGGAGAGTGATGATGAGGAAAGCGACGGTGAGGAAAGTGGCCAGGAAAGTGGCCAAGAAAGCGATGAGGAGAGTAACAAGAACATTTCACAGAAAAGTGGTCAGAAAAAAGAAGAGGATGATGAGACAAAGCGTATTTCTGCTAACGAAGCAGTGGAAAAGGAAACCAAAATCAAACTCGCCAATGCGCTTGGAATTAATCAACACGACGGAGAAGTCAAGTTCGATGAGATCGATTCTTTTGGTGATGATGATGACAATTACGAATCCGAGTCCATGGATGATGAGCAGATGATGGCCATAGACGAGGAATTGTCCAGAATCTTCAAGGAAAGACACACGGCACTCACTGCCAATAATCAGAACAAGAAGCGTGTGGAGGCAGTTCTGGCCAAGGATCAGGTGATCTTGTTTAAGAACAGGGTTCTTGATCTCATGGAGTCGTTTTTAAAGGAGCAGCCCAACTCGGTGCTTGGTCTCAGCTTCATTCGCCCGCTTGTGAGTGTCATCAACCTGACCAAAGATAAAAATGTGGGTGTGAAGGCCCACAAGCTTCTCAAAGCCAAAGTCAGCAAGGTCAAACCCAATGAAGCAGAAATCGCCCGGATATATTCTTCAAGGGAAGATATTGAGAAGTTCTGTAAAGATCTTCTCGAGGAAATCAAATGGCTTCACCAAGAGGCCAGCAACAAGTCCCATAATAATGCACACGGAGCGGCATGCGGCCAGAGTTGTATTATTCTTTCGAGGTGCTTGGTTTCTATTAACAAAGACTATTTGCCGGAGATCATCTCCATATACTCAGCTTCCATGATACAGTGGGCTATGGATCGCAAGAACAAGCTTCAGGCCACTGTATTTTTTGAGTTCATTAACTGGCTCAACGACAAGCGTGCATAGAATCATTGCAGCCGCATCTTATACATAGAAAGAAGTTAAATAAATTATGAATTTAGTTCATATTTCGACTGCTATAGCTCTACGATATGGCTTTAAAATAATTTATTAAGCATGATACATATATGGCTTCAGTGACTTGTCTTTCTTCAAGTCTTTTTCATAGCACCGGCCACTAAGCTCACTAGGCTGCATATTGTGAGCTGCCTGTCCTGTTCTAGAATCCCAAAGCCCCGAAGGGATTATTAAGGGTGCTTCGTAACCCTACCCCTTGCCCCAGGGTCTTTCTTGCACATTCATAATCCTTGGATTTCAATAGATTTAATATCTCGTCTCACAAAAATTTTGTGCATCCGTTGCCAGCTGCCCTGCAGCCCTGGCGTTTTTGCTACCGTCACAGCTTCTTGGACGATAGTCTTGTACAAGACCCTTAGTATTTGGTCCTGTATTCATTCGCATTGTACCCCATTAAGATAGCAAGGTTGTTTTTTTATTTCGTCTTTTTTTTGTGTCTTGTTGTTGTTCTTGTTTTCTTCCTTTGTTTTTGGCTCACAAATTCCCTTCTTCCTAGCAATAGTTTTTAGCAGTGTATTTCACTCATAAACCTGCGCCAAAAACCTCAGTGAAATGTCTTCGAAAGTCAGCTGCAACTCTTCGCGCAGCTGCCTCACCATCTGGTGCTGAGTCTTGAGGCGTTCCAACTTCTCCAGTAAGATTTGCCGAACTTCATCCACTCGGCACTTGTCCAAAAATTCAGCTTGACCTTCGTCGCTTTCGCAACAAATAAAGCTATCAAATTGGCGGTTGGTCAAGTCCCCGCACTTGAGGAACTTCTTGTATGCGTTCCTGAACAGTTCGTGGAAGACCATCTTGTAGCTGAAGGCTTTTTCGTAGTTGCCGAGAATATGCTCCAATTTGGTGGTGAATCCCTCCTCAATTCTCTTGATTCCTTGGTAGATACTGGCCTCCATCTTACCCATGAGCAAAAGATCGTTCGTGATTTCGCTGAAGCACAGTTTCAACTTTCCGTAAATGTCTCCAGTTTTCTCGTGATTGCCAATGTCCACACAGTGATTGTAAAAGGAGGCAGCAGCAGCCTTGATGTTGGCCATCAAGGAATGCATGTACTTTTCGATAAGATCATAGTTCTCAAGGCTCACCAAGAGATTTTCCTGGCACTTGCCCATGATCTTGTCTTGCGCGAGAACCACCGCCTTCATGTGCGACAATTGGGTGCAAAAATCTTCAGCGTCTGGGGTTCCAGACTCACCGCGCGACTTGGCACACATCAATTCGTATTGTTGCAACACCGTTTCACTTGTATTGAACTCGACAGTCATGTCAATGTCACCAATCTCAATGAAGCTCCGATATCCACCTTTGATGCTTTTGTCCATAGAGCCGTTTTGGTGGTCGCTGGCTCCAAGTTGCTCGAGTCGCAAAGATTCCTGCGCACAATTGACCATTTTGAATTTCATGTTGGTCACATAAGAGTTGAACTTGATCTCAATGTTGGACTTCTTGATGCTTTTCAAGTTGATGCACACGCATTTGAGGTCAATACCTGCGCCCGCTGACAACTTGGGAATAAAGAATTCCTCTAAGCCAAGATCGTGCCACCACTTGCTTTTAGGGTCCCTGACCCAGCAGTCAGTATCAAATAGTTCGTACTCCGGCTTTTCCTGGATTGAAACACATTCTTCAAAGTCTTCAAAATCTTCGCAGTCCATTTCGAAGATTGGATCACAAGCCTCAATTTTCACCTCTTTTTTGGATTCCAGTGCCTCCTCGATCTGCAATTCTTTTTGCATGAAGAATTTCTGGAGAGAGTTTTTAGAAAGTTTGCGAATCTTGAGACTCTTGTGAGTCCTTTTTATGCTAGCATCTGGGTTCTGTGTCTCAGAGATAGTGTCAAGTTTATTGACAAACCGCTTAGTTTGGAATTTGGGAATTCTCAAAGACTGGTTCTTCAGCATCGAAGCTTTTGGAGATGCACTAGCCTCACTTTCGGAGTCTCCAGAATTGTTTGAGTCAGATTCTTCAACACTCCAATCACTTGAGTCAGATTCTTCAACACTCCAATCACTTGATTCCGATTGGGGTGCAAGATGAGTAAGCTCATGACTGGCCCCGCTCTCAACTGCCCCTTCAGAAGATACCGAAGACGATTGCGAATCTGTCTCTGAACAAGACTCTTCGTCAGATGGGTCCAAGTCTTCAAATACTTCGGAAGCAATTGACTCATCGGAAGGTAAGGGGCTATAATCACCCAAGTCGTAAGGGACGAAAGGTGGAGGGTCAATCAATGGGGACCCTTGAAGTGATGCTGACACTGGTGCGCAGTCTTGAAGCTCGCGAAGCAGAAAAGCCTCACTTGCTTGGTTAATTTCATTAAAAATGCCAATCTCGGGAGTGGATTCCTTCAGATAGGATCCAGCCAGGTCTGGCACTTCTTTAATCAGGGCAGATGAACCCTGCGAGCTCAGCTGTACCTCGGCCCCTGGTGCACAAATGAGGAGTCGTACAGTCTTCTTCTTTTGGTAAGCCGTGAACATGCTTATAGCATCTGCTTGTGGCAAGATATCGGTGGCCTCTGGAGCTCCCGGACTTGAAAAATTCCTCAGAGTGTCTTCGGAGTCCACATCAGAGAGATCCTTGCCCAGGACAGTCTCGGAAAGATCAACAATAGTCACTGATTCAGGGTGAGAAGAGGCTCGTGGCCGTTTCAAGTAATGCAGATCCACTAAGTTCTTCCAAAATACCGATTTAACTTGGCAGCTGCCATTAAACTTGTGGCGATACTCCAGAATCTCAGGCTCAAACTCCCAGTCAGGAAGTTCAAGACAGTGCGTAGTCTCAGACACGAGAATCACATCTGGCAGCGGCTTCACTTCGGGTTCGGGTAAAACTTCTGGATTTGATGCCACTTCTGAATCGGTTACCATTTCTGGATCTGGAAACACCTCGGGTTCCGGATCCTGGCCAAAATGAGAGGACAGAATTACCAACTTAGGCCTGGAAGGTGCGCCCAAAACGATCCGCTTCACTGCATGCACCGCACTCAAACTGCAACAGTATGCGCGGTGTGCAGAAATACGGCGCGCGCCATTCTTCTCCACAGGACATTCGTCCCACTCACAAACCCGCACCCTCTGGCGGTAGCAAGCCTCGTGCCGATCCAAGAGTCTTAATTCCAGGAAAATCTTGCTCCATTTTTTTGTAGCTTTAAAGTGTGCGTCGTGGTGGTTCTGAGAGCTCTTGAGCTTTTTAGGCATTGGTTGTTCAGGCCGCACAATCTCGACTTGTGCACCCGGTGCTGCTGGCATTTGTTTCTTGAACATAGCCAAGCCTTTGGGCAGCAACATGTTTTCTGAATTCCAGATGTTCTTGATTTTCTTCTTGATCAGAACAAGCTTCGTGTCCTGAGATACTTCAGCTAGTCTCAGACAAGCTACATCAAGAACAGAATTCGAAGTATCCGATTCACAATCCTGGTCGGAACCAGAAAAGTGTTCAAAGAGATCACCTATGACACTCTCGGTATAGCAGGCTTCTCTGGGTATAGAAACTGTTGTCGCCTCAAAAGAGGGGAACTCGGAGCTCATGTGTACTGTTCGTTTCCGGATTTCTTCGCCAAAAAGCTCCAATGAAATCTCCGAAGATACACAGCTCAATATATGGAGAGGCATGTCTGAGACGATGGGGCAGTAGTCACTCATCAGAAAGTTTCTATTCAAAAAAAGATATTCAGTTGCTGTTTGAAAGTTTGGAAAAAGCTTGTAAAATCGTTCTTTTTCTGCGAGGTATCAAAGGTCTAATAACGTATGTTTTGATGTTAATATCTGGGAGAAAGAGTGAGGACAAAATATTCTGGTTGAGAAATTATGTCTTATATATTAGTGTCACATACCACAAATCTAACCTCAATTATGTATGCTTTCGCACCCAAGCCAGAATTTGGTCCGCTGAGCACATTGCGGAAAGCTTTCTGGCCGATCTGAATTGAAGCCGATCTAAAAAGTGAGTATAAAATTGAGGCAAAACTAATATCGCATACAGAAAAATTATTCTACCTTACAGACTGCAAAACGCTTCTGTAGTTTGTTTGCAAGTGTTTTTTTTTTTTTTTTGAGACTGCAGAGTGCGAACCCTGCCTCATGGTATATGCCCAAAAGCCTTAAGCCCGACCTGCAACAAAATGGTAATTGAAGCTGTTCAGTTAAACATTCCTCTGAGTTTTTTTTGAGAACCATCATTAATATAGAAATAAATTTTGCCAGACTGAGTTGGTAGATATCTACTACTACGGAACAAACAGTATTACCCTGTTAGTACAGACCAGTAGGTATTACCCTAAGTGATAAAGCAGGTTTTTTCTCTTTCCTTCAATAATAAATATTTACAGCATCGTAAGGATGGTTTATGCTCAAATCCGATATCCATAATGTTCCAAGATAAATTAATTCTGTCCTGTGAGAGCCTGATCTCAGGAAGCTTCGTCAAACAATTAAGAAACGGGCTAGTTCTATTGTTAGAATCCATTTCAACAGCAAGGATTGATCATAAAAATTCGAATGGTCATTCCGTTAAGCAGACTCTACTTAATCGTAAATCAAAAAATGTAATGAACCTAATGTAGTTTCTTCGAGTAGTTCTATACCGCCCCCACACCCTTTCCCCTTTAGCTGCTTTAGACTGAATAACATGCACTGATATTACCTTCACAATTTTGTCTCTACTAGTGCTACTTCACTTTAGACACTATGTATCTCACTGTAATGTAATTTTACAGGAACAATTACAATACACTCGGTAAAAGGAGATAATAGACGCCGTGCTTCAGGAACTGAATCAAGTTAGGCATTGCATTACGCAAGTAAGTGCGCAAGTATAAATGTCGCCACATTGTCTAAAGCATAAAATGAAACGCGGAACCTTAAAAATAAATTATTTAGCATCTGGATAAACAACACGGTAAGTGCGAGATCTACATGATAGATGTCAGTCTTGGCTCGCTAAGATCACTCCTGGTGTGATTAAAGTGATGTACTGATTATCGAAGAAACCAACTGTTTTCAGCGATTCTTAGCTCTAGGGGGCATGAATTAATTATAGAATAATTGGCAAGCCTGAAATATGTTTTAGCCATATGAACGTGTGTGATGATAATTAAATATGTGATAAAAGAAGGATACATGGCCTTAGCTGCGATGCCCGCAGTTTAGTCACAAAAATAAACCTCATAACTAAATATTCAAAACGAGGCTTATCATTCTAGGTTGTTATTTTGGCAATAAAACAGATGAGTATAAACTGAAAAGCTAAGCTTTTTGAGAGGAGAGTGCAGAGCATTTTCATGCACACAGTGCACGTTCACGGTTGCTTTTAGCCATTATTTTAAAATCTTGCGTGATTCGCTATACAATTGATGTATACAATTGTTCGCCTATAAAAGCTGACAATTCGCCTTTTTAGAAGCTTCAAACACTGCCATGAACATCGTTCACTTAATTCTAGACCTTTTTCTTGCCAGCATTGTGTGGGGAGACACTATCAAGCCAATGGTCTTTTTTGTCAAACACAATGATGTATTGATACCTCTATCCAGCTTCTCATATATTTCAAGCGGTGTGGAATTCAGGGCATTATCTTATGGATTGGGGATTGATCTCGTAGAATGTACCTTGCAAGATAACTATGCTTACACCAAAGATAAGGAGTTTTTGTCTTTCCACAATGGCTTAGTTGGCTTTGGTCCCAAAGTTGATAAGGTGAAAGTGAAGCTAAATAAAAAAGAACGGTTTTTGAAAGATTCTTTTTACTCGTGCATTGCATTAAACCAGAAGGTGTTCGTGATTAGACAAGGATCCACGTTCAAACAGTTCGCTTCTTGTTTCGAAGTACAAATCTACCTCTTGATTTTGACACTGAAAATGGGAGTGCTGCGTCTGTTT
Source organism: Metschnikowia sp. 13-106.1 (assembly GCA_002374735.1). NCBI lineage: Eukaryota > Fungi > Ascomycota > Pichiomycetes > Serinales > Metschnikowiaceae > Metschnikowia > Metschnikowia sp. 13-106.1. The sequence continues at coordinate 14,396 of NLAL01000154.1, forward strand.
TCCATGACCACAAACCCATTTCTGAATACGAGAAACATCTTTTTGCAGGATTAAAACCTCTTCCTAAAGAACAACCTAATTATGAAGAACATAAAAGTCTTCCCCAAGAAAAAAATATTTATGTACCTGATGAATTTGAGGAGAACATTGGTCTGTCCTTTGCTATTTCTTCTGACTTTCCCATGGTCTTCTACGCAAAAATCAACGATACCTTGGTGCCACTCTTCGGTGATCATTCAAACAAAACAGACATCAGCGTGTTTTCCTATGTAAACACATCGACCGAACCCTCTGTATTCACTTTAAAAGACAGTTATGCATTTACAAGAAGCACAATCATTTCGGGGTGTGCAGGGTTTATACACGATGCTTCTTATTTTGGTACTACTGTTCCCAAAACTATGTTGAAGTTAGATAATGAAACGAGGCTTCACAATTTTGACTATTACTCTCGTCAGGAATTCAACCTCTCTCATGTGATTTAAACCAAATCCAATAATGCGTCTTGTACTAATGTGGAGATATATCTCTTGTACTACGACAAAAGTAACTTTGCTATGCTAGATTTACTTGAGTAAGATGAAGAATAGGCACCTGTGAGTGTGGCATTATCTAAAGTTGGAACACAAGCCAGAACGAAATGAAACGTTACATTTATCGATTCCCTTATGTCTACAATAAGTGACTGCTTTGGTTTGAGTGATCTTGTTCACATATCTTCCAGTATTTTGGAATTGCAGTTGGGCGGTGGTTTTCAAATAAAATGTGGCTAGAAAGTCGTTCACCAACAAAACTGATGACAAATCAGCAACATTCCATTTGACACTACGAATAAAACTAAAGTTTTTCAAAGTGTGCGGCTTCCAAAACCAAAAAATATTTTGCTGTATCCCCCATCTATGTGTGGAAGAGCTATGCCAACCACCCTACTTTCTGCATGTAAGGTTCCACATTGGTAGTCACTATGTGAGAAGAGTTGTGCAACAATTTACTTTGATTAGTTACTTTTACTACATGATCTATGCCTGAAGCATGAATACTTTACAAGACCTTAGCATAGAAAACTTCTTCCAACCGACACAATCCTCTTTGTTAACGCGGCTTCTAAAAATGCTGGTAGAATGTGTGTTCTTTGACTCTCTGATTTCTTGTTTTGGACAAATGACTTTTTGATAAGCTTTTTGAATCATAAGGATATTGGAGTATTGATGTCAGTCTTAAGAGACGTGCAGACTCAGTTCCTTGAGTTCATTGGGCATTCCGTAAAAGGGTCTGTATGTAGTGATACAATTACAAGTCCATGATGGAATAATATAGCTGACTCTGCTTTTGGTGACAGAAATCTTCAGATTTAATTCGCTGTTGGATTCAAATCATGTGTCTTGACGTTTTTGATAGACGATGCTATGAATAAAAGTAAAATGAGAAGAGAAGTTGAATAAAAATTCAAGCAGTTAGAGTAAAAAGAAATGGTACCCCTAGAATTCTGGTGAAAATAATTTTTACCACCAGTGTTGATCTTGCGGGGAATCTACACACCTCGTGAGAAGTAAATGGACACACGCTACGGTGAAAGTAATCGAACGACCACGCAAGTGAAGCAACTCATACTTGATGCATGAGCAGATGAGTATATCAGTAACTAATTAAGGACAATTTAGCATGTATAGCCTTGGACTATACCTGCACCTTGTTGGCATGGTAGCCAGGATTCATATTTTATAAAAGGGGCGGAACTTAATTTCATGAAGACTTAAAACGGTTTTCAATTGTTTTCTGAGTTAGGAATTCAAGAAATTCTGCAGTGATAATATTTCTAAAAACCCTGTTAGAATGAAATGTCACTAGCGTGTTGACATACGGTTTTTAAGAATGTACAGAGATGTCCGCACCTGCATACTTTATGGGCACCTCTGGTAGACCAAGCAGTAATCACCGAGACCGACCCAGGATTTGATATCCACCTCAGACCAAGAAGCTTACAGAATAATTGAGTTGAATACAATTTTCAGGAGATTTGCTGGGTACGCTAAATTAATCATCGGATGTTTCACCAACAGCTTGAGCTACAGGTAAAGACCGTATTGTGAATCTGGTAGCGGGTGATATATTAGCACCTACTCCGTCAAACGATATTGATTAATTGATTTAATGGATCTAAGACGGTCTTACTTTCAAATTCTCAAAACTCAGCATTTGTTGCTTGTCTTTGATGAGATTTAACGTTCAGCAGATCCAGAAGCGAGTTTCTCATGTCCCCCGGGTTCCTTAGAGGGAATGAAGTAGACATCTACCAGGGAACATGTCACGAATGGCAACTTAGGATGGTAGTCATTAAAAGACCCCAGAAGCTTTGCGGACTCTTGCAAAGGTAGGGATAGATATTCGTTACCTTGAAATCGTCATCCAACTGTACATTAAATGGTGACACTCTCGCACCTTCACCAATGACTAAGTAATTTTTGATAATTCCAAACCTTCTGAATGTCAACTTGTACAGTAGTAAAAACCCCCTTGTTCAATTTAAACAAGAGAATAGGAGAAGCGTTGTCAGCAAGAAGACTGTCAACGAGTACCTAGCATGTACGGAGGAAAGGTACTTCGTGGATATGTTGTAATCAGGCCACTGAAAGGTAATAGAGCTGTGCAGACTTTGAACAATAAGACTGTGCACATATCGAACAATAAGGCTGTGCAGACCTTAAACGAACAAAAAGTATAAGAGGTGCGGTGGCCCCGTCATATCAGACTTTGGTCTTGTAAGGTACAACTTACATATCCCTGTATATTGATATATACTAAAACAAAAGTTGAAAAAGACCAATGAAACTGATTTTGGGAGTAAAGACACTGCTGAGGGCCTCAAAGTTGCCATCAATTCTTGCGTAGAGTATTCGAGAGTCTGCCCAGGCAATGATAGCGAAGATGAAGATAATGATCAGAAAATTTGCTTTCATGGTATTTGATTGTGATGATTTTTGATGAGGATGGAGAGAGATAGTGCCTCATATAGAGGCTACCGGCGGACAAAATTCAAAAGGAGTGACACATTTTTTTTGAAACAAAAGACAAAGTATTCTGTGACGATGACCTAGGGCATAAAGGTTATTTGGCACGTGGCCCAAAAAAATTTTCTTAAATTAGCACTTTCGTAATAAATTGCTGTGCTCTGTGATTGAGGCCGCATCAAAACTCTGGGAAGCAGCCTTGTGTTTCTTCACTGAATCTGCACTTCTACATTGTTCTTTACCTTTACTATTATTGTCAACGAATACCTAGCGTGTACGGAGGCAAGGTACTTCGCGGGTATGCAGGCAACTGAAAAGTATAAGAAGCGCTGTGGACCTTACATAGGACTTTGGTCTTGTAAGGTACAACCTACATATCCCTGTATATTAATATATACTAAAACAAAAGTTGAAAATTATCCAACCTCAAGAGTCACTAGTCAGTTTTTTTTTCTCAATGTAACACGAGACCTCGTAATTTCCTTTCTTTAACAAACCCTCATCAACACATAAGATGCCTTCGTAGTGTAGATAGATGTATTGAACATGCAATACCTCTGTACACCTTATGAGAAGTACATAATCACGTGCCCACTGCAAGTAAGTAAAGGAGTATGCAAGTGAAGCAATTGTCGCTTAATGCATATACAGGTGAGCAGTTTAATAAATTACTTTGTTGTAATGTAGCTATGAAGCTCTAGGGAAATACCTGCATTTTTATTGCTACGCCAACCAACATTCACATTACGTAAGAGCAGCGTGATCAGTTTGGTTTGAAGGACATGACATTTTTTGCCAAACACGAAGTAACCTAGTTTGAATATTCAAAGCTTTTGAGGTGGGTAGAACACATGCTTCCTTGAAAAGTTGTTGCAAACAGCTTGCGCTATTATTCTAATATTTGCAGATGTTAACTTTGACGTGCTTTATGAAAAGATAACATACTCCTGTCACGCGGACAATACAGCCACCGTGCTGAATCTATTTCAGACTGATTTTGGACTGAGCTGAGCACTGGGCTTTCCTGATTTAGATGTGGTCTTGTTTTCTGGGCCGTTGTAGAATTCAAAGAAAGTACTTGATCTGATAAATGTAGCCAGAACTTCGATTGAATCTTAGTCCTCAGTGAATTGTAAATTTTGAGATAAGCGCAGAGTTAAAGCCATTAAATGGGTTTGAGGGTTGCATGAGTCATCTTTGTTTCAGATAACTGTCTTTATTTGCTTAAGGAAGATTTCTTGGGTAATTGAGCAGTTTGTTTATCTGGCTGACTAATTGGCAGCTTGTTTTTGATTCCGGATCAGGCAAGCTCAAGTCTTCCACCACAGCCACAAAAATATAGTTTAGTGCCATTACCAACGAGTCATAAGCAAGTTTAAGACGATGCATATACTGTACTAGTAGTAATTAATTTAAGACGCCCTATAATTTAGTGAAACAAACTAAGAGCCCCAAATTTAAAGGCCCCAGTCAGAACTAACTAGCTAGAAGAAGTCTGAAAGCGCTTTCAAGAAAACAAAAAGATCTACCACTATATCTGCTACTGCATAATTTCAGTGAAACTCATTCTCAAAACCTGGAAGCCCTTTGCTTGGCTGGGTAGCCTAGTGCATAAACACATTCTTGGCTTCAATTTCTAAGCTTTCATTAAGGTGTCTCCTCATATTTATGGTATTTGTGAAGAGATTCATGCTTCTCATAATAATGCAAAAGATCATTGGATCATTCGTAAAATATATTTGTTTATGAACTAGTTCAGCTAGTCGAAAGGTTCCAGTTATGCGAAGCTTAAATTTCTAGAATATCCCGTGAAACTACTTCTTTACTTTAATAATGAGCCCAAGTGGTATTCAACTAGAATTTGAAGGTAATAAAGGTAAATATTGTCAAGAATTAAGATTTTCGCTGGCTTTTTTTCGCAACAGGTCTTAGGATATCACTAGTGATGTGGTACGGCGATACATAGCAGTACCTACAGCCCAAATTTCGTATACTGCTGCGAAAACGTATCAGTAAAATACTAGAACTTTGTTACTTTGGCGATAGAAAGTAGTATCAGGCCAGTGACTATTAGTGCGAGCAAGTACTCGGTTTTCACAAATTCTTAATAGAGTGTATTAAAATAATAGGGGTGTGTTAAAAAATTTTCATATATAAACGATATTCAGCATACGTATGATAAATTTACCTCTTACTGGTACATCACTGATGTTCTTAGTTTTTCTCGTTTTGTCATACTTTATTTCTGGTGCGGCATCTCGTATGACCCAGAACAAAACGAGGAGGAATCAAAAATCTAAAGAGATGTCGGCACAGGATGTGTATAATTAAAATTAAGAAGAGAAAGTAACTGTAGGCCCCGCCCTCCCACAAAAAAAAAATTTTTTTATTAAACATGGGTAGTTAGTGTATACTGAAATATACGCACTTCGCACTATATTTACAAGCCCATGCGTAATTACCATCACCAATCATAGTCGCGGTGCCTACATCCAGCACCGAGCACGCTCAACTACTCACTATTCTCCACAAGACTCATCGATATCTACATCATGTCTGCCTACAAACAAGCTGGAATCTCCTTGACCAGAGCCATGGACATTGCTGCCAAGGCAGTCAGAAACTCGTTGAAGGCCGACTTCCGTGTTGCCGCCGAGAAGAGAGGATTCACTGAAATCAAATCTCAAAAGTTCGAGAACGGCAAAGCTTCCGAACCAAAAAACTTGGCTAAGTAGAAGTTTTTGAGTACGTCTCATCAACTTGAGGGAACGTCGTCATGATGAATGATTCACATAGATATATGGTTTAACTGAATATACTGAGCATGATATAGCTTTGTAGAGCATAGTGTACAAACCCTTACCCGGTTTCTATTTTCGGGTCCTAAATGCTTCGACTCTAGTCTTCAATCTTCTTCGATTCTAATTGATCGTCTATTTCGTAGTCTAATTATACTATTGCCTGTGTTCTTCACCTCAATAAATACTATATACACTGTATGTCTGCGCGAGCCTTAGGAAGCGACGTTGTTGGGGGCATTTATGCGTCTGACGTTTTCAGCCTCTTTCACAAATTGCTGGAGCATCTTGTCACGAACGTCGTGCGGCAAATCTTCCATCATAGACATGATCTTGACGAGATCCACCTCATAGCTCTGTCTTTTCTCGATCTCCTCCGCCTCATGGTCCAACTGTTCCTGCATCTGCTGCTCTTCCTCGTTGATCTTGTCTTCGTGTTCCTTGAAGGTTTTTTCATCTAAAAGCCTAGAGAGTTCTGAAGATGGGTCATTGATGAGCTTGATGAACTTGCCCTGCTCCACCACCTTACCGTGCTTGCCAAGCACAATCACATTCTCCGACTTAGATATCGTAGAGAGTCTGTGCGCAATGGAAATAATGGTCATCTTTCCTTGCGACGTGAGCTCACGAAGTGTTTCGTTAATCAAAGTCTCCAGCTTGGAGTCCAATGCAGAAGTAGCCTCGTCCAAAATCAATACTGCGGGACGCTTTATTAGAGCACGCGCAATAGCTACTCTTTGCTTCTGGCCCCCAGAAAGAGATGCACCTCTGGACCCAATAATAGTATCGTATCCATCTGGAAAAGACTCTATGAAGTCACTGCAGTTTGCCTGGCGAGCCACGTCTCGAATGTCTTTCATTGTGAGCACGCTCAATTGTTTTGGAGTTAGGCCATAGACAATGTTTTCTAGAATGGTACCTGAGAGAAGAACTGGCTCCTGCTGAACAATTCCAATGATTTTTCTCCTGAGCTCTCTGACCTGGAGGTCATTAATATTGGTTCCGCCAATCTCCACTGTTCCTTCGTTCACGTTGTAAGATCTTAAAAGAAGACTCGCCACGGTTGACTTTCCTGCCCCCGAAGGAGCAACGAAACAGGTACTTGAACCTGAAGGAATATCAAAACTCACACCGTCAAAGATCAAGTCGTTAGGACGCGTTGGGTAGCTGAACTTGACGTTTCTGAACGAAATGTCACTGGCAATAGGGCCAATCAACTTCTCACCTTTGACTGAGGGTACGCGGTCCTTGAAATCGATCAATTCAAAAAGCTTCACTCCTGCACCAGCACCTTTCATCAACTCCATATAAGTCGTTGTAAGACTGTAAAGTGCCATATTAAAGTTTTCCGAGTACATGGTGAATGCAACAACGTCACCCGTGGACATTTGCCCATTGAGAATCAAATAAACTCCGAGCGCAATACACGACAAGTAACCTGTATGGTAAAGCGAGTATATCGAGACCGAGTAATTCGACTGAGCCAAGGCCTCCTTTTTGGCCACGGCCACGACATTCCGCAACTGAGTGGAGTACTTACGAAGTTCTTTATCCTCGCCTGTGAAGGCCTGGATCAATTTTACCGAGTTCAACGTTTCTTCGCTGACTTTGGTTAAACCGGCAGTGGCGTTCTGCAATCCCGTCGACAAGGAACGAATCTTCTCGCCGTACCACACCGAGCCGAAAGTGATGGGAGGTGAAATCAACATCATCACGCCAAATAGGATGGGGTTAATGGAAAACATCATGTAAGCACTAATCAAACCAAAAAGTACGTTTTTGAGTCCGTCTGGTAAGTTACTCGTGATGGATCGGGATACCACATATGCATCGCTGGAAAGCCGAGAAATGAGATCTCCGGCCTTATGCTTGTCCAGGTCATAGAAGGCTGCATCGTGCCTCACCAAGTGTTTCATGACTCGAAGACGAAGCCGCGCCACCAATCTTTCACCCAAGATCTTCAAAAGCCAAATTCTGGCCCAGAAACAGAGTGCACTCGTCATCATGAACGGCACCATCACGCCGAAAACAGTGGTATATTTGTAGCCCCAGATCATCAAGTTGCCATCTTCGTCCTTGAGATTTTCATTGAAAGCATCAATAGCAGAACCCACCAATTTGACCGAAGTCGTTGGGTAGAGCACAGCAAACAAAATGAATGCTAGGGCGTAAATAAATAGTTTCAAATCCGGCCGCCCAAGCAGAAAAATGCGCCGGATGGTTCTCCAGTTTTCCCGGAAATTAATTTTTTGATGTTCCTCCTTCTCCCGTTCTTCCTTGATGACTTGCTTCTTTTTTAGCTTCGACTGTTCCAAATGTTTAATCACAGGCTCATACTCCAGTATGGCTTTCGTCACTAGTTCATTGCTTTTAGAAACCAGTTCTGAATCCATTTTGGCTTCCGATTTCAGATTGGCTTCCGAAAGTAGCCTCTTTGCAAACACCGTGATGATTCGCTTCTCGTGATGTATGATTTGGCGAGGGTATATGGATGAAGGTTTTTTACGAAGCAAGCTAAACGCACGTGCCGGGACACATAGTAATAACTGTTCATGACACTTAATACCCACAATACTTCGTGGTATTAACCTGGGTCTCACAGACCCTAGCAATAGCATTGTGCAGAAGCTTTGCAGTATATTGGCCGGTCGCTGTGAGTGCCCGAGAATGAAACACTTGTGTGTGCAGGAATGTAGTTATAGGGTTTCACGATAATTTTTGAGCTGCTATACTAAACTGTTCGACCAAACTTCTCTACCGAAATGCTCTATAAACTAAAATTTTCAATCATTGCTCCGAATTGCTCATCGATTAAACTCCTCTATCGGCAAAACTCTGAATCATACCAACTTCAGACTCCTCGTACTCGCGGACCTCAATGGTCCCATCCTCCTTCAAAATAGTGTTGGCTTGAATGAGCTGCTTTCTAGGCAATTTTTTCAGAAGCACCACGTCCCTGAATTTGGCGTAATCCTCAGCAACTCCAGTGATTTCGTCGTAGTAAGCAAGACCCTCTTTGACGTTGGCAGTAGTCTTGAAAATGTGCAAGCTGGATAAGAAGTCACGCAAAGCAAGCACCGCTTCTTTGTCAAGCTTACTTTCATCAATGACCAACTCCAAGTCCTCATAGTCTTTTTTGGAATGATTGAGCGAAACTACTCCGGCTCTGTGCAAGCACTTGAAAATTCCGAATCTGGCCTGCATGTGAGGCTGACCCCATTTCTTGGACTCAGGATCCCAGAACTCCAATCCGATCAAACCTGCTCTGGCCATGAGAAGAGTGGCAATCAATTTCACGTCCTTTTGGTTTTCGTCTCCCTTTATTTCAAAAATTGGAAGCACCTCTGAGGGCTTGAACAAAATAAGGTACAATGCAACCAATTCGGCTCTACACTCTTCAAAAGACCCAGCAGTTGCTCCAAACAATGATCCCCATGTCTCGTTTGGCCCGTAGTATGTCTTGATCTCGGGGTGTGCCTCTTTGTCGAAGTTAAACTTGCCCTCGCTTGTTTCTTGCAAGAGCTTACCAGTACCATGGCCGAGTAACTCGTGCAAACCTACCTGGACCTCAAAAGCATCGTCTCTCCACTTTCTAAATTTTGCTTGCAAAGATTCATTGACGAAACTGATAAACTCCTCCTTTTTTGGCTTCTTAGGGTTAGCACTCAAGACATTTCCAAGAGACACATTTTTAAAGCCAAAGTTCAACCTGACATCGTCATAGTTTGGGATATTAATACCTGCAGGAACACCCGATCCTGCAAAAGTCAAAACCTCCAAAGACGTGAAGTCAGGAGGAGTGAACTTGTCCTTCTCATAAAGCTTATCCCAGGGCAAGAAAGGAATCAAAACCGTAGCATTATTAACCAAGGTGGAGAATTTTGCAGTGCGTTCTTGGTTGACCATAGCAACCAAACCTTCCCATTCACCACGCACGCCAGAGGGGTCTCTGTAAGTCTCAATAAAGCCAATGTTGGACTCAACTGCAGGACCCAAATCCTTGACCCATTGAATTTGAGACTCCTTGTGGGCGTTCATGGATCCAGTCTCAAAAGACTCGGCGTATGAAGCAAGCATCTTTTCCTGAGTAGTGTTGGCTGCCACGTCTTTTGCTGCCTTTATGTGGTGAGTGATATGAGCAAACTCTGCCGCATGGTCACCAAATTGAATTTTAATACTGATACCACCCTCCAAGATCTCATTTGGGTAGTAGCTGGTAACATTTTTCTCGAGAGCACTAGCTACCTTGACAATAAAATTGTTGTCGGAGACTTTGGTGACTCTGGTATTTTCCGGCATGATACCCTTTTTGGCCAAAGCAGAGTTGACGGCCTCGATTTCAGTCTTTTTAATCACCGAAGCGCAGTCGGGGTAGTAGCTAGATAACTGCCCCTTTTCTGGCCACCCCAACAAACCAACCGATGTGGAGTATAAGGGAGCCTCAATTTTCTGGTAAAGAGCGCTCAATTCTTGTCCTGCGGTCTTTACAATACTGAAAAAGGCTTTCGAGTCCAATCCTGGTACAAATTTCTTATCCCCGAATGACTTGTAGTTACCCAAGTTGGATAAGAATTGCGAGGCGTACTCCAAGTACAAAATCACAGATTTCTCATCATTTGGAGCCAAGGCCTGGACGTAGGCCTCGGTGGTTTGAGGGGAACCTAAAGCCTCGTGAACTGCCAAAATCAAGTCATAAATATCCTCACTTTCTGGGGACACGGATCTCAAGACTGCCCTGGTGCCCCAGTGAGAGGCTCGGGACAAATGATGAGCATATCTCTTGAGTTTATCAGTGGCCAAATGATCAAAATGCCTTTTAGCGGAAAGCAAAATGATTGGCGCTTCGGAGTCGGCTAAAAAGGTAGACATGCTTAGTTTTCGTGGGTCTGTTTCGTTGTAGCTTCGTTACAAGCAGGGAAGCATTCTTATTTATGTGGAGACTATTCGCGGCTGCGGGGCCGTTCTCTGGTGTGGCATCATAATAGGCGTGCTGAGCCAACTACACTCACACTTGACTCAGAAAAATTTGGAAAGAAAGAGAAACTGCAACCCCCTTTTTTGCTTCAAATACACTATTTCCTTTATTTGACTTTTGACTGACTTTGGCTGTGACTGGGCAAGACGTCTCTGGCTGGTTGGCACACGTAGCGGTGCACTCGTTTCCGCACTATGCCAGTTATTGGCCCGATTACCGTAGATTAGAGTGCAGATTACACGAGCAGAAAATGGCAACGAAAAAACGGAAAAATGTAAAGTCAACATTTCAATAAAATTTTTACTTAAAAAATTTCGGCCTGTTTTTTAGCCCGTTTACCCATATCAAACAACAAAATTTGGGTGTACAGATGTATTTAACGGTTTTTGGTGTACGGGTGTCCCCAAAAAATAAAGGCGTACGGGTGTATATATTATTGGTTTACGAATCTTGCCGTTGCCTGCACAATATCATCTGATCCAGTGCCCACCTTCGCCTCAGCAAGTTGCGGTACACTCAGACCCACAAAATACCTAGTTCCTGTGTTTACCATGGAAAAAATTGATATATCAAAAAACTCAAGAAGCATTGAAGCTCTCTACAACAAAATCGTTCGGGGCGATCCAAGTGCATCCTACGGAGTTTTCACTGTTGACAAGAACGGCGTGCTTGATGCCAGCTCCTCCGGAAACGGAGACTTGAATGAGTTTGTAGAGGAGTTCAACGATGGCTCTGTGCAGTTTGGTTTAGCCCGTGTAACTGTTCCAGGCTCCGACGTGTTCAAGAATATATTATTAGGCTGGTGTCCTGACAATGCGCCTGCCAAGTTACGCTTGTCTTTTGCTGCCAACTTTGCCGATGTGTCTCGTGTTTTGTCTGGCTACCACGTTCAGATCACGGCCCGTGACTCCGATGATTTGGATGTTGACGAGTTGCTTTCGAGAGTTGGAGCTGCTGCAGGTGCTAGATATACTTTGCACAGTGCAACTGCTGGTTCCAAGATTCCCATTAAACAGATCACGCCAATAACTCCTAAGCCATCTGTGATCAAACCAGTGGAATCCAAGCCAGCAGAGACCAAACCAACTGAAGTCAAATCTAAACCAAAGCCAACCTTCGGTGCTAAACCTACTTTCGGTGCTAAACCCACTTTTGGTGCTAAACCTACTTTCGGCTCAAAACCTACTTTCGGCTCAAAACCTTCTCCTGTCTCTAAACCTGAACCCCAAGATGACGGATGGGGCGATGAACAGGAAATTGAGGAGCGGGACTTCGAGAAAGATCCATTGAAGTATGAGCCTTCTGCCTATAAGCCCACTAAAGTGGATATTGAGCAATTGAGGAGCCAGAAGTCTGACACAATTTCTTCGACTCCGAAAGTGCAGTCTCCTGAAAAGCAGGATAGTCCTGTACACGAGGAGCCCAAGAGCTTGAGTGGTAGAATGTCTGTATATGAGTCCAACAACGATGGCAGGCTCACTTCTTTGCCAAAGCCTAAAATCTCCAACTCCGTTGCTTCTCGTTACACTCCATCTAATCCTGCACCTGGAGCTCTAGCTTTTGGCTCAAAGCCCTCTTATGGATCCAAGCCTCACGTACTCGAAAAGTCCGTCAAGAACGATGCCCCGGAAGGTGTTTACAAGGTACACGGAAACGAAAATGGATTGACCCCCGCACAAGCTTGGGCCCAAAAAAGAGGTAAGTACAAGATTGAGGCTAATACTGAAGACTCGGTCGAGGCAGAAGTCTCCAAAAAGTTAGAGGTCGCTACTATTGATGCCAAAAGTGATGATGAGGAGGAACCACCTACGGTTCCGAAAAGAGATATACCATCATTACCTACAGAAAAGAAAACTGAAGATGATGAAGAAACGCAGGCTCCTGAACCTACTCAAGCTCGTTCACCCCTATCCGCATTCCCTGCTCCACCCAAGAGAAACATCCCTGCTCCACCAGCCCAAGCGGCTGATGAAGAGACGGAAGAGGAAAATGAAGCACCTGCCCCAAGTTTGCCAGCTCGCAACTTGCCACCTTTGCCCTCTAGAGAAGAAGTTCAGGTACCTATTGAGCCAGTGAAGTCTGAAGTACCTTCTAGTGAGAATTCCATTGCTGCTGTTGCTCAGTACGATTATGAGAAGGACGAAGATAACGAGGTTGGTTTTGAAGAAGGTGATTTGATTGTGAACATTGAATTTGTGGATGAAGAGTGGTGGTCTGGTACAAACTCAAGAACCGGAGAGACAGGAGTTTTCCCTGGCTCGTACGTGACCGTTAAAGAAACAGAAAAAGCTTCGGAAATTGAGCAGGAGCACACTGAAAACGGCGCACAGCCTGCCAGCTCTTCTGGAAAGAGCGCAATTGCTGAATACGATTATGAGAAGGAAGAGGATAACGAAATCGGCTTCAAGGAGGGTGACTTGATTGTTGAGATCGAATTTGTGGATGAAGACTGGTGGTCTGGAAAACACGCTGGTACTGGAGAAGTGGGTGTGTTCCCAGGAAACTATGTCAATTTACAATAGACGGCAAATGGCCAGTTTTGATAAAAAAATACAGGCAACTTCATTCAGACCGAAGATACTCACACACAGCATCTCCCCAAACCTGTCGTCTTTTGTAGAACGCTAAATCCTCAGGAAGAGCCTCGATGGCTTGAGCGAGCTCGGGTCCAAGGCCCTCGGCTTTGATATCTTTCACAGGAAACAAGTAGGTCCTGACCAACATAATATTCGCTCTTGATTTTGGAAGCCTCGTAAGAACTTGGCGCTCGCATCTCATGAAACAAGCATTGTCAAAATCTATATCGCTGACACTAAGTTTTTTAAGCACATCGCCTTCTCTTGCATGGTGATCTTCAATTTTGAATAAGACAGCATTAGTTTGAATGGACCAATTGGTACGTACCCACAAATCTTTGGGCTCAAGTTTATTGAAGAATCTATGCATGGGGGAGATAAGACGTGTCTTATACTGGGGTACTGGCTTATGTATGAAGGAAATAGGCTGGTCAAAATTGACCGACGGATCAAATCCTGCAGGAGAGCCTGTAATGGAAGCTCTTAGCTTATACTCCTCATCCGGATCACTGGGGTCGTCCTTGAGCATAATCAAAATGTCTTCCTCGAGGTTTTCGGTGAGTACCCTTAAAAGGTACGAAGGGTTGCAGCTGTCACCCACCAAAGGGAAAGTGCCATTGTTGATCAAGTTGGAGACAACATTTTTTTCCTGGTCCGCCTTGAAATAACGAGGATATCTCTGGCACAAGAAATGTGTGGATGTGTTGTAGAACTCTTTGAGGGCGTCCTGAGCACGTTTACTTTCGTTGCAAAACATCATCTTGTGTTGGAACTGTTCCATGTATTCGCAACGGAGCCTAGTATTATCTAGGTACGTTTTTTCGATCAAGATTAACTCATTACGATTGTTGGCAATGTTCCTGATACCAAGAGAAGGATTGAAGTTCTTCTTTCCCTTGAAGGGTCGGATATATCTAGGTTCACACGTATCCCAGCGAAAGTTTGAATGGACGGCATTGAGTCTGTCGTCAAAACGGCTGACGGGTTTAAAATATGCCCGAATAATTCGGCGCCCTTTTATAATTACCAAAAAGAAAATGATAACTATGGCTATTATAGTGATCATAGTACCACGCGAAACTCTAAATCAGTGGATATGCGCACGATTTATGTGGTTCTGCTTATCTAATCTCCCACACTTGGTAGGTCAGAGCGAATGCGCCAAAGTTCCGTTCAAATTCCGCGCGGAGCTTCGATTCCAAATTCCTTTACTGGCCGAATTCAGGCGGTGTGCAGGTACACTGCATCTAGGTGAAACAATACAATTAGACCTTCTTTTTGTCCCTAGTGCTGTTCAGGTATTGCCTGTTTCGCATTTACTCGATTGAGATATCAGTGCCAATTACTGCTGCTGTTAGTGTCTGCAGGACAGGCAGCTGGGCGCAAATTTGTGGTCGCTCACCACTCTCAAGATTGGCAATAAGTCAAACCGCTAGGCATTTTCACAGCTCAAATACACTATAGCCAAAGCTCGCATTATATTTTCCATCTTTCTATTTTTTTTGTCCTTTAACTTTATTCATCACGATTTTATCACATTTTCATATCCACACAACCCTTTTGTATCATCCTATAGTCTGTATCGTCTGGCAAGACTTTTTTAGGTGAATGGAAGAAATGGATGATGAGCTTCCAAGCCCACTACTGTGCAATTCATTTGTTTCTCTGACCCCTTTGAAGCCGATTCTAAAAGAATCTTCCGCCAAAGCTTACTCATTAAGGCTAAATTTAGAAGGCACTTCTGCTGAAAGTTGCCCTAAAAATGTCCAGTTTAGTACCCCGTTGGAAATCCCGGGCAATGAGTTGATCCTTACAACTTATACCCCAAGAGGGCTTGCCGCATCTCACAAAATTAGAAAATTTCAAGAGATGCTTTGCAACTCCTGTTATGCCCTTAAAACAAAGGTATCTACTACCAAAGAGGATTGTAGGCAATTCTGGTGGAACAGAGAAAAAAAGAGCTGGTCTTCTCTACAGTGCTTCCCACCTTCTATTTTCAGTGAGGACAGCGGTAGTGACTCTGTGACGGATTCTTTATTGTTTAACTATAACCCTAGCTTCTTTGAGGCCAGTGCCTCTGCAGTGAGAAATTGCAGAAATCGGTTTTTAGAAAGGTTCAAAAAATCGCTATATTCTGAGCGAGAGGGTCTGGAGGACTTTACGGAACCGGAATGTGTGCTGCTTCTATCAAATATGCAACCTGACTTTGGCTCGTTTCTAAGCGATTACGCGCCTATGGATTTGATCTCCATTTCCTTTGATTACGGATTTTGGGAAGAGTCTGGAGAAGGTCTGGATACGGAATTTTTTCGTACTGATCAAGAAAGTGATTTGATTAGTATTACATACCATTTCAAAGAAATTGAGGGTACTGAACTCCATCTTGGGTCGGATAATGCGCAGCTCGACGCTGGCTCTTTGGACACTTTAGAAGAAAAAACAAGTGGGTCCCCTCATCTTATATTACAGGATGATTGGGATTTGTTTGACACCGAATCTCATTGTGATTTCGAATTTGGCCCCGACAAGGAGTCAAAGTTACTTTCCTTCAGACATCAACTGATCGATTCTGATTCCGAGCCTGAATATCGTGCACTCGCCCCAGAAACAGTAAATAAAGCCACATTCCACTCTTTTCCCCTCAAGAGTCCCGAAATGGCTCCACTGCTACACCTGCATTTTGCAGACCTGCTGGTTTTTCTGAATGCTAATTAAATATCGCTCTTGTCAAAAATCCGTCGTCATTTTGAATTAGTAACTCCATCGCATCGGTTCAAAATATTACACTTATTTCAGTAGACTATTTATAAGCTTCATTTAATGAAAAAAATTCAAGGGTTTAATAGAAAGAATTTACACATCAAAGTCATCATAAGTCATTAATCTATATAGCTGCAATCATTATGAGGTTGGCACTAAGTAGTTCATTGGCACAGGCATTCCACTGGACAACTCCAACTTTTCCACCAGAGGAAAATTTGCCAACAAACAACGCACTGCGTAGGGACGTTCTCCCGTTAAGAGTTTATCGTTGAAGTATATACCTCTGATGCGGTGGACCATGAAACTCAATTTCTTCAAAATGTCGCACGCAATTGTAGTGACGGTGAGGAACTCGTGTGATTCTGCCAAGTCGTTGAACTGCATATTTTGCCCGGTGCGCGTTATTGTGGAGTCAAAGTAAAAGTACGTGTTGAGGAGTCTGCCACATTTCTGGTAAGAATTTTGTAATTCGTTAAAGTAGTCAATGCATTCACTAAGAAACTGCTGAACAAACTCCACCCCGTTGAAGAACATGAATATGATTTTTCCATGGAACATGCCTGACCGAGGGTCCGAAAGACCCTCTAAACTCAAATGAGTAATGAGGTCCTTGAATGAGTCCAAGTAAACCAGGTTATCGTTCTTTGGAATCTCCTCCTTCTTTTGCAATTCGAGCAAAGCGGTTTCTACTTGTGTGACTGCTCCGTTAGTCACAATCAAGATGTCATAATCTGAGATTGGAACACATGTATATTTTTGAATCATTTTTTTTTTATTTGTTTTTATTTTTGGCGAGAAAAACTATTTCGTGACGTAAGGTCCAAACTCAAAATTGGGGTAGGTAGCTTAAGATAGATAAGTGGGTTGCTAGGTGTGCGAATAAATTATTGGCTTGCGATAAGAGATAAGCAAAATCCTTTTATAAGTTCGGCCTCTGAACGGCGTTTTTCTGTCGGCCTTTTTTGTATAAGTACCCCATGTTTTCCCTCAAGCTTGGCTGCGCTTTCCCAGACCGGGTGACATTTTGCGCGCCGCAAATTGCGCAAATGCGCCGAGACGCAGCAATATTTGTGGGGAATACTGTATATGTTCAATTATGTCAAAAGTGCCGTATGAGAAGCTGCGGATTCGGACTTCCTTTTATTCGGAAGCTTAAATACAATGCGTGTTATATTGACCAAGGGCGCAAACTAGTATCAAAAAATTTATCCTTGATGCAAAGGCGGTATTTCTTGGCCGTTTACTTTTGTTCCCACCCATCGTGTTAGTTATTATGGTGGAGAAATATTATGAGAGCGCACTTGGAATGGAGTATGTAAACTATTAGGTTCAAACTTCACGCGTAGGTGTGTTTTCTGCACCCCACTCTCATCCCCAACAATCTTGGCGCAAGCTCATTCCTTTTGCGGCTTGTTTCAACAGTGAACCTCTTATAATTGCCAATGCTCGTATGAAATTAAAATGAGAATAAAGGACCTCTTGCATTGAATTATTACCGTTTACCCCAACCTAAATAGTGACTCGCCCCCATAAGTGGCTTGACCTTAATTGTAACTTGCCGTTGATCTACAACGGACCTCACTCGTTGTTATTAGAGCCCGCAATTACATCGGACTTCAGAACAACGTGGTCTGAATGGCTTATCTTTTGACTTGTTGAATCAGTAACTTCCACCGTCTCTGAATCAGTTGAATGTTGGGCACCCACTCCTATCGAATTCGAATCTCTGTTTTTTGGTATATCAATACCCTCCAATAAATCAGGCACGAGGTGCTCTGGCCCGGCCAAGTCCTCACTACCATCTAAGGCTGTAACCTCTTCGATATTAGAGGATCCATTGGTGCTTTCTGAATCTCCACCACTATCATAATTCGGCGGAGTTTGTGGAATAAGACTATTCAATGTTATGCGCTCTTCGGCAGATACATCGGTATAGGCATTGTAGCTGAATTTGTCGTGATCGTAGTCCGTCTCTCTTTCATGCAAGCCCCAAAAGTCCGGGGGAAAGTCGTCCTCTCTCTCTGACAAGTCATTGTCATCATCCACCTCCGACCTCTCCAACAATATATCGCCATTGAATTTGTTATATGCCGGCGGTGCCGGGCCATTTCCTTCCAAAGGCGCAAACCCCCATTTTTTCACATTCCCTTCAATAAAAACATACCCAAGCTGGCCAATGTTGACATGGACTGAACATAAATTGTTTGCACCGATGATGGGGTATATCTGGCCATTTTCGGGTAGTCTGTAATTTTTAATATGCCCTCCAATCTTCAGCTCACTCACTTTCTTTCCATTTCTGGTGAAGAAAATGGTGCCCGACCGAGCCCTATAGCCGACTCCAACCACATCACCCTCAATCAATTGAGGAAAGGGTGCATCACTTGTAAAGGGAAATGGCTGGCTATAACGTCTGTATCCGTCACTATCGTATGAGATTGATTGGGCGTGCCGGCCAGGCAACCGGAACCAGGGGTAAGGTTTGGGTCCGAGGCCAATGGATATAGTAGTCTGCTCCGGGTTAGGAAGCGAAAATATTTTGCTCTCAAAGTAATATACGTCATTAGCTTGCGGTATAGGCAAATTCGTTTGCGTGGAACATTCGAACTTCTTAAAAAAATTAAGCTCAAACTTCTGAACAATAAGAAGATCGTTATTGTTAAGCATTCCATCTTTGACAAACTCCCAAGCCTTTATGCCCCTCTCTTGAATACTCAAATTTTGCGATAGCGTAAGTGCGCCTCTTAGATAAGGATTTGTGGCGACATAGTCTTTAGCCTGAAAGAAAATCTCCTGTTCGTCCAGATTTAGCTCCAAGTAGGCCTGATTGTCCTCTTGTCTGCTCAAATCCTCTTCGGAAATACGTCTGTGGAAAGCAAAAGCACAGTAGAGAGCAGCACACGAAACGACTATGCCTAAGAGAGTGAGCACTATGACAATTATGATATACATGACGTCACTGGAGAGTTCTGAATCGAAGACTGAATCGAAGAGAGACACGTCTTTCGTTGGATTTATAGGTAAACACTCCGACCGTGTGATAAAGGCTATTGAGCCTAACGCACAGCGTATTCTGTGGGAGAACATGTGGCCTTATCGTGTAAATCTAGGGCTAAAGGGTGAGAAGCTGATAGTAAAATGTACTGCGCACGACCTCGTAGTACTGCACATAGTATACGAAGCAAAGTATTATGCCAGGTTCTTCGAATGTAATTCCGGTGTGTGTCAAGTGTCAAACTAATCAGGATTATAACCAAGCTGTCAGTACCGTGTTGACAGCTCTTTCATGTCTTTTGATCATCACAGTTTATACTCGTGAATTCCCATCTAAATCTAGCTTCTTGATTTCTCTTCTGATTCAACTTCGAAAGCTATGAAAACTGATTAATAATTGTACCGACGTAAATCTAAATCCTACTTTAAATGGAATATGTGACAAATACTGGTAAAACAGGCGTGTATTCAAATGTTTGCAACTGTTTGAAGTAGCTCACATAAACGAAATATCGTAAATCTTCGCTCCCTCTTTCGAATCATCATGAGTGCCCTCGAATTCGACCAAGACAAA
Source organism: Metschnikowia sp. 13-106.1 (assembly GCA_002374735.1). Classification (NCBI taxonomy): domain Eukaryota; kingdom Fungi; phylum Ascomycota; class Pichiomycetes; order Serinales; family Metschnikowiaceae; genus Metschnikowia; species Metschnikowia sp. 13-106.1. Next base: position 34,084 of record NLAL01000154.1, read on the forward strand.
TCTCGATTTCGTAAGCTCTGGAAATTCAAAATTTGTAACGTTGTAAGCCTTTTGCAAACTTACACCCACTTCTTCTTGATCTGCTTCAGAAAGAGTGACGGTTCCTGCGTACACTTGCTTGAATTTAACGATCACTTCATTGGCCCATTTTAAATCAACTAAGGTGTTGATTTGTGGTTGAGCAGCATCAGAAATGTTCGAAACATATTGATCACGATTTTGAAGAGAGTCGTCTGAGACGACAACATCTTCTACAAAGATCCGAAGCACTTTAGCAGGCTTGTTACCCCAGTTGATCTCACCTTTAGAGAGCTGTTGCTCCGATTTTAAGTCAATAAAAACTCTTGCTTGGTCCTTAGTTGCGGCTTGCCAGTGAGTGCTATTGTCTCCATCATGCATCAGTTCTGAAACATCTCCAAACAATCCAGTTGAAACGTTGGAAAAACGAGCCAACCCGCACTCAGTGAGACTCTCGGGTCTGGACTTTTTCAACAGACTAACTTTAAAAGAGATTTTACCATTCTTGGATAATGTCTTTTTCTCTTTTTTGTCATTCTTGTGGTTAAAAGCAACCTTAAAATCCTCAACAGAACTCTTCAAACCATCTACTAAACCTTTATTTTCAATCACAAATTTAGACTCGTTTAAAGTAACGTCCAAAGTGTAGTTGAGATATTTCAATCCTTTCACATTAACACCTTGAGGCAAAAGAGACAACTTAGAAGCATCAAATTCCAAGTATCTGACGATCCGGCCTTTTTCGATCTCAAAACTGTAGTGAATTCCGAGAAGACCCAGCACAAGAAGTTGCAAAAATCCACCATGTGCTGTCAAGAAAGGAAAAGCGGGGTGAGTTCCTTGGTTAGTCAAAAAGTTATCATTGTTTTGCTCAGAAAACTGCGCAAAAGGACCTCTTAAAAATGGCTGTACCGATTTCATCAAGTAGGACTCAGAGGAGCAGCCTTGATCAAGAAGAGCTGAGCTAACGATGGAGAATATAGGGTAAGTCATTGCTGGACCGGTGCTGACCTGCTTCATAGCGTAGTACTCCAAGTTTGCCACGGCTTGCTCTGGCGTTATGAGCTCATTTTCGAGAGGATAAGTAATCATGATGACATCTGCCTGCTTAACCTGAATAGAGGAGTTCATGCCACTGTACTCAAGAACAACATTAGGGTCTTCAGGGGAAACCGGCATGAGCATCTGGCCTTTAATGTCCAAAAACTTTTGGGGCACAGTCTTTCCAAGATGCTTGGCTACGGCCTCTATCCACGACATAGTAGCAGAAATGGCGGAGTTGGTGTATGCGGCATTGTCAACATGGTTTGCAAACTCGTCAGGATCAGTGAGATTGCGTGTGGTATACTTAGACAAAGTCTCGTTGTATTCCACATAGGTTGAGAAAAGATTTGCCGCGTCATAGATAATTGGGAAGATCTTCTCCTCAAGGAAAGCATCATCAACCGAACCACTCAAATACAACTTAAATGCTGAAAGTGCCACAGCTGAGCTGATATGATACTCATAATCGAAACATGGTCCTGTAGCAGTACAGTTTCCAAATCTGCCACTTGTCCAGGGATAAATTGCCCCTTCAAAGGTGTCTTTTGGGCGCCCTGGAGACTGAATGTTTTGCTTAGCCTGGTCTCTTGTCTCAAGTCTGTAATGTAACAAACTCTTAGAGACCTCTGGATTGAATGGCAAAATTCCAATCAGCATCCAGAGATCAGTGTCCCAGAATACCTGGCCAGCGTAAGAGTCCGAAGACAATCCGGACACACTCAAAGCAGATGTGAGTCCCTCTGCTCCCTCACGCATATTTGCATTGAGATGGAAAATCGAAGCTCTGGATGTCAAAGTCAATAAGGGGCTGTCTGGGAACTCTACTTCGAGCGATGTCTGCAATGATTTCGACCAAGCTTTGTCGTTTTTCTTGGACAACTCCTTGTAGTCAGTCGTCTCCACAAATTTCTTAGCAGCCAGTATAACCTTTTCCTCCAGCTTGTACGCAGAGACGTCCAAGTCTGTAGTAACTATACTAACTAACTTGGTAACAAGAATTGATTTTTTTGGTTCGATCGAAAATGCCATTCTCCGCTCAATTTTGTCGTTACCATTGTCATATTCGTCAGCCACTGTCTTTCCTTCGAAAGAAATTTCAGAGTAAATGGCTCCAAATATGTCACTAAGACCTGCAGGGCTAAAAGACATCAAGATTCCTTCATCGAACTGCTTCACACTTCTCAATGTGCATCGTCTAGAGGTTTTGAAATCCAAACGGTCAGTTACTTCGATCATCACATTTTCATCAGTCGGATTCTCAATTGTCACTTTGATCAGGCCCAAGTTGATGTCTTTCTTATTTGCGGACACATCGTACCTAATTTTCACTTTGTCAAGCCAAGTGTACTGAGTAGAAACAACACCCGTTTCCATAGACAAATTTTGAGTGTAGTTGCTTATGGAACCCCATGTGGCTGGCGATGATGCAGGATCCAACACCTTGTCATCCATTGCTAAACCCAAAAATGTCCATTGTGGTACGGCCGAAATCACACTATCCCATCCATACTGATATAACCAAGGGAAGTTGCTTCCATTGGTGGACTCCTGTGAGTCGTAAAATCCAGCAACAAAAGCCCCGGCATATCTTTCGTTAAACAATGGCCATCCGTTCGATAAGTCCTCACTATTTGCCTGTGGCAACGAAGACAAGGTATCGTTGGCGAATCCGTGGCCCAAGTTCGGGATTCTGGCACCAAAATACCCGTTTGCGACATATGGTTGTCTCTGATACAGGTGGGACTCCACAAAATCTAAGGTTCCAAGAACATTGTTCACATCATCATAGAACGCATTATCCGAGTAAAGTAATTGAGAATAAATTTCTTTATTCTTTGTCAGATTCACTAATGCGGAGAGGGAGGACGTATCACAGTTTAAAGTGAGACCCGACAGTGTTGCAGCAATAGCCAACGCGCAAAAAAGTCTTTTAGTGTTCATCACTTAGTTTGATTTTTTTTGATTAAAAATTTTCCACTGGCTCTGCATGACATTAAATTCTCCACCTTTTTCTTTGACTCGCCCGAAACTTTCCGCATCATCAAGTGTCAGGCTACTTGCGCATATGCTGCCATAACTTATCCGCTTTGCCGCCCTCAAACAAAGTGTTTTGCTTGAAGATGGTCTGCCCGGCATATATTTCTTGGCGTTCGGTGCACCCCAAGATGCAAAAGCACGACATGCAAATTTTTGGGACAGGGCGTTATGCTCTTAGAACAAAGTATCATGTTCTCACTTAAGAATTACGCACCCCGCAAATCTTGCAACGGCTCAACATCGAGTAATCACTTCCAAGCAATTCCGTAATGAATTCGCGAAAAGAAACACGAAAGAAGCCACACTTCAATAAGGTTCACTTTATCCGGGCACTCTATGCGTACAGTATGACGGCGTAAGATTCAAAGTAAAATGGCGCAATGAACAGGTCATTCTTTCCTTACCATTGTTGTCGGCTGTCGAGTCCTAGAGATTTACACAACCTTTGCAAAAACTTAGACGATCTACATTTTGAAAAGCGCGGGGCTTGAATCTTCTGACGAGTGCGCACGGCCTAGATGAATTAAGAGACATGCCAGCGCACCCGCTTCGCCAATTAAGAGCTCCAGTTTGTCGTTCTCGGTGCCATGGGTCAATAATTCAATGACAATCTATCTATTTTTTATTCTCACAAAACTACAATCAAGAATATGTTAACGTGTTCAAACTCAATCTGTTCGAGGCCAGTCCAAGAAAACCTCATTTGCATGTAGGATACTGTGAAAATGCAGCATGGAATATCAAGCGCATCAAGGAAAATATCAAACACAACAAGTATAATTCAAAAACACGGAACACAATAATTAAATAAAAGAATAACAATGTGCAAAGCATAAATTGATGTACAAAGTTTAATAGTCAAGTACAAAGTGTAATAATGAAGTACAAAGTAATAATCAAGTGCAAAATATGATAATGAAAGACGAAGCACAACAGTGCCAAAACAAGACTAACAATACGGCACATTAATGTCTCTAATTGTTAGTTCCTTACATAAAGAACAATAAATTGGGCGCAGCTTTGTTTTTTTGCCGCAGGGGCTATTCATGTTCTGCGCACTCCAGACACTCGGCCAAGGCACCTTATCGAAAAATTGTGTACCTCACAGCCTCATTTCTATTTTTGTCGCGCAGTCGCGTTTCGTTACGACGCGGTCAGGCCGCAGGGCTATTTGGTACAACGCGAATATGCCTTACCGGGCTTTGACGCAAAAATAGATCGTAACATTGTCCATAATACTTTATAATGCGCTGAAATACCCTGATTTTTTTCTCGACTTTTACACGTCATAGCATTATGAAACTTTTCTATTCCCTTCTCTCTTTAACCGCTACTACTTTAGCAGCAGACTTATGCAACCCTCTTAAGCAAAGCTGCGATCCTGACAAGGCATTAGGTACATCTATCAAGGAAACATTCTCTAGCGAATCTAAATACTTCAGCGAAAAAGTCAGTAACGGCGTTTCTTACACAGGTGATGGTGTTAGGTTCCGAATCGCTAAAAAAGGAGATAATCCATCAATTATGTCTAACTTCTACATGATGTTCGGCAAAGTTGAGGCAGTAATGAAAGCTGCCCCAGGCAAAGGAATCGTTACGTCCTTCTTCCTCCAAAGTGATGATCTTGATGAAATTGATATTGAACTACTTGGTGCAGACACAAAACAATGGCAGTCAAATTTTTTTTCAAAGGGAAACACCGCCACTTATGATAGAGGCGAGTTCCACGACGCGGCAACCTCCCTTGTGGATGAATATCATACATATACCATAGAGTTCACTCAAGACACAGTCACCTTTGCATTGGACGGAACAATCATGAGAACATTGGATCCACTGAATCCTCAAGGATTTCCTCAAACCCCCATGCGTATATATGCCGGTGTTTGGGCTGGTGGTGATCCATCCAACCCACCGGGTACTATTGAATGGGCTGGTGGACTTACGGATTTTTCGCAGGCTCCCTTCGACATGGACATAAAGTCAATCATTGCTGTCGACTATTCCAGTGGTTCTGAATACAAGTATACCGACCAATCAGGTAGTTGGTCCTCGATTGAAGCTGTTAAAGGCAAGGTGAACGGACGTAAAACGCAAGCCCAAAGCGATTTTGAAGAACTCAAAAGTGGAAAGGAAGTGAGTGCCCCATCCTTCGAAGCCTCCTCTTCTATACTTTCATCTACGTTTGGCGAGTCTATTTCAAGCAAATCCGAATCATCCTTCAGTCCAGCTAGCGAGACTGACCCTGAATCCAGCAGTTCCAAAGTGACAAGCAACGTCTCCAAAACCTCACAAGCTGCAGACACATCTAGCCTGGTAACTCTTGAAGATCGGCCATCCACCATGATCACCCTGACATCGTCGACACCCCCTACTGCGACTGTCTCTCAAGTCAGCACAGGTGGTGCACCATCCTCCAACATCGGTTTTTGCATCTCTCTCTTGACTTTTATTGGGTATTTTGTTTAAATTTTACGAGCCTTGATTTACTGTAACGTTAATATTGAGCAAATGTCGAATTTACGCAATATCAACACTACATTGTTTGTTCTCTTAAACTTGCCAACTCCAGTCATCTCTTTTCTAAGTAAGTCCCATGACGTCTTCGAATTCGTCGCGCATAAATTTTGACTCATAAGGCACTAATAACTCGAACATGAAGATTAAACACAGAAAAAAAGTTTTGGGCAGGAAGCCTCCAGTTCCCGGGTTCCCTTTTGAAAGAGAGAAGAAAAACCGACCTCGGTGAGGATCGAACTCACGATCTTGAGATTAACAGTCCCACGCCTTAACCAGCTTGGCCACGAAGCCTTTTTTTGGGTTATCAAAATTGTATATTTCTTTCATGCTTAGTTGATTCTAGTTGTAAAAATCTTTCTAGTTGTAAAAATCTTTATACTTTCTTTATTGAAATTTTCAGTATTATCCTTTAAGGTTATTTACTTATGTCTGATGATGTACTTTAGGAATACGTTATTACATCTCTATAACAATTTGCACGGTTGCGCATGCAAAATCATACGAAGTTAGCAAGAGGGACCATTCCAAATTCATATAGCGGACCAAGTAGGGCCAAAGAAAAATAATTATTGTATGCTTATAGATATATCATGCTGTCTTGATACCCGTATTTAACGGACCAATCGAAGGAATCAAGAAGGTACTTGGATCTCAGAGTGTAGATATTCATCTACGCCTACTTGCTGTATTCTATAAAAAAATCATGAAAATATGAAGTTCACAATTCTAATTGCGAGTTAATAATGGTCATGGCAGTTCTGCCCATTAAAATCTCTTGAAAGAATGATATGGTATTCCATTCATGAAAAAAAAAAAAATCTTTTGATGATATATCTAATGGTTAAATCTGGCCAGAAAACACATAAACATTACTTCCATCCAAATTACTTACTATCAATATGATTTTTTTGCTTAGTATTAATCGGCTCAAAACAAAGTTTTCAAGTCACCTCTTTGGTATCAATAAAGCGGTTTAAAAAAGTTTTTTTCTTTAAATTCATAACAAGTTTTGCTATTTTTTTACCTGAAANTTGGTATCAATAAAGCGGTTTAAAAAAGTTTTTTTCTTTAAATTCATAACAAGTTTTGCTATTTTTTTACCTGAAATTTTTGCCACTGCACATCTGGCGAAAGTCGGCAGTATTGCCAAACTTCTCAATTTACTGTATTTGATTGAAGATATAATACTCATTATCGTACGGAGTCACCTTTGGATCTGGAGAGTTCATTGCGCGGGGTCTATACCATCAGAGGTTAAGGCTTTCATGGAAATCCGCCTTCGCGTGTAGAATGATGAGTTTTATTGTGGGTATAGTATATCATGAAGAGAAAAACCAGTCTACTTCTCAAACTAATATTTTTATTTAATCACAACAACTATCCCATCGTCTTGAAATAATCATTTGTGATGAGTTGCTTTACAAAAAGCTTGTAGAAACTAGAGATAGCATAACTTATACATCCGAATGAGAACTCAAAAACTAATCTCCAATTAAAAAACTTTTCCAGCTTATTCTTTTTGTCAACAATAGGTTCTGTTTCGATTGCAGCATTCACAGCACTTTGCCATATGGAGCTAATACAAACTGAATACAGCAAGCATAGTTCTATGCAAACAACTTTCCTACAAGAGAT
>NLAL01000143.1:0-44791 GCA_002374735.1 Metschnikowia sp. 13-106.1
AAACTCTTTCGAGCCAAGCCTGTATATATCTGTTTGATCGTTCGGAGGTCCTGTATCGAGATTAGGTAAATCTCAAGTCTAACACATAAAAATTGCGGTTTTAGCTCAGTTGGGAGAGCGTCAGACTGAAGATCTGAAGGTCCTGTGTTCGATCCACAGAAATCGCACATTCTTTTTGGCCGCGATCGGCCCATTCTGCAGCCACAGTAGCTGCAATAACCACCATAACCACGATAGAATTCGCGGCGCACGACCTTGCATAACCATCGGCGCCACACATACGTGCCATAAATAAACAGCACCCCCACAAATAACCGACAATTATAGAAAGTGAACAATGATAAAAGCTAAACAATTCTAAACACCGAAGACGGAATATCCAATAACCTTCAAACATGCAAACAGTGAAACAGTGAAGCAATGGAACTGAAACATCTTAAAACATTCTGAAACATTGCCGAAACGGCGCTGAAACAGTCAAGCAACAGTCAAGAAACAGTCAAGAAACAGTCAAGAAACAGTCATGAAACAGTCAAGGAACAGTCATGAAACAGTCAAGGAACAGTCATGAAACAGTCATCAAACAGTCATCAAACAGTCATGAAACAGTGATGAAACAGGGGACACCCGCACATTCCAAACACCAGCAAAAACAATAAAACTATCTTGAAACACTGCTGATACAGGGGAAACCCGCACATGTTGAAACACCCAGACATTTGAAACCAGAGGAAACCCGTACACCACAACAACCAGACATCCGACTCATGAAAAAGCCGATTCCGAGATTTTCCGAAATCTCAAGCACTAACATATTGCGGGATCTACAAAAATCATCGATACGATATATTGAGCATTACAGCGTTTGATTATGGTACAGAATATGGAGACACTGCCCCTTCTCCCCGCTTCACACACAGCTTCACTAAAACAACCGCCCGGAAGGCCTCCAGCATAAAATGCCAGCAGACAGGCAAAGCGCGCCCCTAATTTTTTCTAAAAAACAAATTCTAAAAAACAAGAGAGACCCTCTTTACAGCCATGGCCTTGGCCCTATCTCGCTTAGTTGGCGGCAACACAGTCTCTGGAAATGTGGCCAGCCTCACCACAGTTGTAACAAGTCTTGGCAGGCTTGGAGTCCAGAGCTGGGGCACTGGTGCACTCCTTGGAGATGTGGCCGCTCTTACCACAAGAGTAGCACTTGACGCTGTTGGCCTGGCAGTCCTTGGCAAAGTGGTTTGGTCCGCCACATTTGTAGCAGATGGTGGACTTACCTGCAGCTGGTCTCTGTCTTCTTGGAGCAGCGGCGGCTGGGCTGTTCTCGTTCTTTGGGCACTCTCTGCTGATGTGGCCAAATTCGGAGCAGTTGTAGCACTTGGAGCCTTGGGCGCTGTTAGGACAGTCACCTTGCACGTGACCAATGTCGCCGCAGGAGTAGCACTGTTTGCTCATGGCGGTTTTTGGCTCAGGGCAAGCGGTGGACTCGTGACCTGCCTGGCGACAGTTGTAGCACAATCTCTCAGTTTGCTGACAGTTCTCGGCGATATGGCCGACTTCTCCGCATTTGTAACAAGATCTTTGGAACATGGTGGTGGCGTAAAAAATTTTTAAACAGATTCGTGAAGAGTGCGGAGCTCACGTGAACGTGAGCAGTCACGTGCAGAGCGCGTGCCTGTGTTCACGTGTTTCTTCAATCACGTGACCATAATTATTTTCTCACGTGACAATTCTTTTCGTCACGTGACCACCAGCCCACCCTTCTGCCACTGGCCTAATGCACGATTAATAATATTAATGTTATTATTTTGTGCCCAGTTTATTGGTGAGGTCAGAAAAACCCGTACATTCATTAGTCCTGTATATAACGCGGGAGACCGGAAGATTGCCCCAGCTCCGAGCTTCCGACCACCCGCGCTTCCGCGCACCCGAGCCGTTTGTTTCCGGCCTTGTATCTCCAGAAGATAACGCAACCCATCCCCGGATTCGGCTGCCCCCCCTATAAATAAGGCCCGATCCTCGCCCTTCTTTCTCCCCCAGGCCACGATTTAATTTCCTATTCTCCCCAGCTTCCTTAATACTATTAACGTCTATTTTTTATATTATAATATTATTGGTCGTTTTATACTGCCCTCTACACTTCCATCTATTATTGCCATTTGTTAGTGCCATCTATAGCGCCATTTATTAGTGCCATTTTATCAATACGTTTGGATATTTTACCCGTACCTCCATACTCGTGACTCCAGAACTCCAGAACTCCAGAACTCCGTGGCTTTATAGTGATATCCGATTTGCCACCATTCACATTTGATTTTTACAGCCAAGAACTGGTTCTTGAGTACTTCCTTGTTTGGACCAATACCTCTTATTAATTCGGTCGCTTATTGATTCTGTGATTACTTAGCTAGTTCATTATCATCTGGTGTCCATTGATTGCACTACATCATCACCCAGTGACTATATCCATATCTGATAGATCTTACTACTATCATATCTGGTAACCCATTGACATACCCATTGACATACCCATTGACTATATCAGTTACTATATCCAGTCATTAGCCTACTGATTATCATATCTCGAGTATCCATTGACTGCTCTACATCATACATCTAAGTGGGTTTATCCAGTTACTGCGTGATTATTATATCTGGTGTATCCCATTGATTATATCCAGTACTACCTTCCTGTCTATTGTGTCTGATATATCTTTCTGACTGTTTTTGCTGGTATATTCATTGAGTATATCAGTGCCACTTGATTGACTATAATATCGGATCTACTGATTAACCATAATCAGTGACTATAGAATTCCATTGATTCCGGTCATTATACATCCGCCAGTCCAATTGATCAGATTAAATTGATCCTAGTGATTACTGTTTTATCATACAAAAAGATTGACATTTATCCTGTTTTTTTGTGTGTGATTGAACAAGCACTGACTATTATTACTTAATAATACAGTTAGTTGTATTATCCTTTGACATTCCAATAATTGACCCTCAATATGTCATTTTTCAGAACATTACAGCTGTCTCCAGCCACAATCTCCATTTTTCACTGGGCAAAAGTGCCTACATCGGCCCGAGTGTATGCGTCGTTGGAGAAAGCATACTTTAAGATGAACGAGGACAAAAACCTCTTCCAGATCGACTTGATGGCCAAACAAATGCCCACATACGACCAGTTCAAAACCATTTACACGCAGTGCATGCATGGAGATGTGTGCAAGGAGGTGTTGAAGACGGTATTCCCGCTTTTGAACGATAAATTGTCGAAGAATTCCGACGTGTGGGTCACGTTTAAGGCCTTGGGCGTGGACCACGAGAGAGGGTTCCGGGTCTTTCTGCAGAACGAATACGAAAAGATCCACGAGGCGTACCTGGAGTTGGTGAACCAGAAGGAGCCGGAGATCGACCCCACGCTACTCTTCAAGTCGCCGTTACTCATTGACTGGGACCAGAATATGATAGCATGTGACGAAGAGGGCTTGGACGCCATGTTGGCGAAGTACAGGAACGACTTGAAGGACCCGGGGCTTACTACTGCATAGAATCACTATGCTTGACATAATGAATAATGAGGCCATATGATTGAAACTTTTGATTTATGGGGCATGGGTGAATTGAATCTTTGAATTTTGAAGCATGGAGTAGTGCTCACAAATGCACTAATCTTTCTCGGGTACTACACTGGAAACTCATAATCTCCAGTATGAAAGACTTCGACTACATCTCGACAACACTAAATGGGACAACATTCTGACAGGCGCTCTTATAGCTTCTCCGATTACAGGACGTTACACCATGGTTAATCTATGGAACACCTCATGCCTCAAGTGTTGTTGCGGATTGGGCTACTAATGCTTTGACTATACTCCCTCCCAGTTTGATGATTCACCATGTACTCACTATGACTATATGACTACTAAGGCTAGGTGGCTATCACTATACTGGATCAAATATTGCTGTACTGACTATATCTGTTGCATTCTTGCTGTTACTCTGGATCAAATCTACAGTCATTACTCTTGATTATGACCCAAGTCTAGTTTTGAATGCCAATATATCAGTCTTACTATTCTCTGGAGCTACCATGTGCCACTACGGACTAAAGGGCTAGTTTGATGGTGTATTCATGGCCCGTGTGTGGTCTGCTCTTTGATACTTTTAATCATACTATGTTCGTTGATGGTTCCTCAAAAAGAACGGAAACGGCTTAAATACTTTGAGAGAAACGTGACATCGAAAAACTCTCTACCAGAACAATGGGAATGATTATTCTAGAATATTGACATGGAGTTTTCAATGGCCATTCTTATGATCGACAGAGTAAATTTCATGATACATCTATAGGCAGCGTCTTAGCTACAGCGGATCTCACAAATTCTGTTCTATATTCTATATTCTATCTATATTCTATCTATATTCTATCTGTTAGATCCAACATAGGTAGTACCCTACCTGTTGAGGTATTTTGAGCACTCACTGTCTCATCCTAATAATGGCCATTTCAAGACGCTAAGCCCAAACATCGCACGTTGTTGGGACAGCGTTCGTCGCTATTGTTATCTTGCTAAGCCGCAAGCCATCTTTTCTAAAAGTATTTTAGTACCTTAGATTCCTCCCTCAGAGAAATCATCGGCGAATGAACATAGTAAACAGAGTGCCTGAAGTAACAAGAAACTGACTTTGAGGTTTTACCCAACCTTGTTTCTCATGTCGAAAACCATTATTTAGGCATTCCAACTTATTATGGGTGGGTCTTTGTCATGAATATTCATCACATGGCTCTTATCCTTGGTATCGGAGTCGTGGAATTTGTCGCCACCCTTAGATGGTCTCCAATCCCATGTTTGCTACCGATAACACCGACTTCCTCACTCATCTGTGCAAGTCTTCTTCGTCCGAAGCATCGCAGTCATGAGGGCCATACACCTTCTCCAACTTGTTCTGGCACTCCAACTTCAAGTCAAGGTCGTTCGACACCAAGTCAAAGTCCTTCAGCATCAAGTAGTAGTCGGCGTGGTGGCCTCCACCAAAGGCCTGTACTGCTCGTAGCTGCCGAATAAGCCCAAGCCCAACGCCCTCAACACCTTTTTCAATTTGTCGAAAATCTTGAGTCCCACCAAGAGACATACTAAGTATAACCAAAGACTCTGATACTAATTTCCGATTTCCACCTATAAGCTCTGATTTCCACTTCATAACCCCTGATTTCCACTTCATCACCCCTGATTTCCACTTCATAACCCCTGATTTCCACCTATAACCCCTGATTTCCAAATTCCAATACTACCACATTTTATTCTCCTGTATGCTTTCAATCTGACCACCAAGAATCATTAGGATCACACTTAAATTCTAGCATAAGAAAAACGAGGGAACCCGCCTTTATATCTACTTTGCTTTTTCCCCGCCCTGTTTATTCGCAGCCACCTTGTATGCAGGACCAGGGAGTGTTGAGAATATAAAAGGCAACCGCATTTCCTGGGCAAAGCAACAAATAGAGAAAAAACAAATAGGAAAAGTCGTTGAAAGTACAATAAAAAGAACACTTTTAAGGATTCCTGCATATTTATCTGGATATCCTGTATATTGCTCTGGAACTCCTGCAGAATACCTTGAATTTCCTGTGTACTGCTCCGAACGTGTACTGCTCTGAGCGGGTACTGAATTGGGCCCCACACTACTCTACAACATCACAACACTTACCCAACCATGGCTTATCTCAAACTATACAACTCCGTCTCGTGTGCAGCATGGGCGGTTATTCTTGCAGAAGACCTCTGGGCCAGAATCTCCGGAAATGGCGTTTACTCTATGGGCCATTCTGAGCCCTGGCCCCACAAACTCCTAGTGCAGGTTCAAACATTGAACGCCATATTTGAGCTTTTCCATGCCATTTCCGGCCTTGTTCCTTCGCCCCTTTCGTCGCTTCTCCTCCAGTTTTTTGCCCGCTTGGTCATCACATTGGGAATCTCGTACTATGTGCCGGACTCCCCAGGAAACTACACTGTGGCGTATTCCGTCCTTATTTTGGCCTGGGCATCCACGGAAATCGTCCGCTATAGCTTCTATGCCGCCAAGCAATTTGGCCGTGTGCCTTCCTGGCTCCTCTGGCTCCGCTACCTGACTTTCTTGCTCATGTACCCTTTGGGTTTGTTCAGTGAGCCTGTGGTGGTGTACAAGACGCTTGGTAGCGTCTCCGGCGGCTACAAGGTATTTCTCAGTGCCGGTATGTTCTTGTACATCCCGGGCTTTTTTTTTCTCTACTCCTACATGCTCCGGCAAAGAAAAAAGTACTTGGTTAGGAAGAGTGTTTGAATCCGCCAAAGTACTTTAGATTTGAGTTCTACTTTTAGATTTGAGTGCTACTTTTAGATTTTAGTGCTTCGGACAGCAACAGTCCATAGCAACGATATCCTGATCTTGTATCGAAATTTCAATCCTGGATAATAGGTAAATAACTGGGTAACTTATTATTGGGTGAATGATTACTAGGTGGGACTGACTTTCACATATGTTCTACTATATTTACTGCAAGGATATGGGTCATATCTTTCAAGACCGAACTTCTACATGAGGTTTAAGGCAGTAAAGGTCTTCGTCCAACAGGTACCTGCACATGGTACATGACTGGTCTGTCTACAATACCCTGCTAAGCACCTTGACTCCGTATAAGTTTTCTTTACAACTTTCAACACCGGGTCTCTTGGTTTCGTATCGATGGAGAATGCGAATTACGAGGAGTATCACAAGCTACCGATGTGAATTATTATTTTGAACGCATGTTGCTCTTGATCCAGCATCAAATATAGGGGAGAGAGTCTTGCTTCGGCCACCTTCTTTGGTGCCAGCTTATCTCAAATAGACGCAAGCAATTTGCTGAATACTTGGACTCGATGCCTTACAAAGAATTTCGCATGTTGTTGGTGTCGGCTTTAGACGACATGGGATTGACCTATGATGGGGGTTTTGACTGGAATCATTTGAACAAGTCCCAGTAAAAACCCCAACTTAAATGAAAACGGGTACCCCAACCTGCCCAACGACCGGCAAAGGCGCCACGTCGAGTTGCGCCGGAATAGACTTCATTATTCCAGCCAGCAGGCTAACATGATCACGCTGTCTACAGGTAACAAGACCTTGTTTTTCTCATTCCCCTTTGACTACCCTGAATTCAAGTCTATCAATAAGTGAAGGAAAAGAAATCAACAGAAATTAGCTCAGTAACGGCGAGTTAAGTGGTCAAAGTCAAATTTGAAATCTTCGGAATTGTGACTTGATGAATAAATTGCCTCGACAAACGTTATTTAGAAAATGACGGGGTCGCAGCCCCGTTTACGTCCACCGGATCTATAATAAAAGAGTCGGGTTTTCCGGAATGCAGCTCGAGCGGGTGGTAATCATGCAGAGTTGGATCTACAGCCGGATCTTTGACTTCGGAAGAGGGAGACCCCAACTTATGTCGAATCTCCTCCGAATTGTGAATCACATGTCCCAAATCTGAGTCTCCTCCTCGAGAATCCATGTCAATCCAGTCAGTGTCTAGATTCGCAAATCAGCCACTGTGACTTTGACTTGGGAACACTGCCAATGAATGAGACAGGTGATACTGGCCGGAACCGTGGCTCCTTGGAGGAGGGTTTTGATATATACTGGAGGCTTCAGATCTGTGTAAGAAGTTGGAAAAGGAAGTAATCCGGTCCGTGGATGCAGAGCCAGTGTTGGGTGCAGGACCACTACCTGAAAGAGTTCGATGGTTAACTTCATAGCCATTCGTATGTGAATAACCGTTTGGTTCTCCAAACAGTCGTTCCTGAAAAACTATTGGACTGTCAAACCCGGGATCTGTACCACCAAAGTGGTCTAGAACATTTAAAATGGGTGATTTTTTCGGCTTGATGAGTGCATTTGAGTCACCAGGAGAATCACTGGGAAAGGAAGGACTGGGGATTACCGGCAATATAATGGTGGATGTACACGGTGTATTTTGCGGAGTCCTTAATGAACCGGCGGTAGTAACCAGCGAGACCGACGAAACTTTGGGCTTCAAAGAAACTTTGGGCTTCAAAGAAACTTTGGTCTTCTTTGACCGATTTGATATCCTTCCATTCCACAATGGTTCGAATCTTGTTCCGGTTCGGACGTCTTCCGTTCTTACCAATAACGTGAGCAAGGAAATTCAATTCAGTTTGGAAAAAGTAATACTTGCTAGCCTTAGCAATATGTTTGGGGTCTCTTAACCGTTGGAGGAGGATTTTGAGGTGGTTTTTGTGGAGTTCCTCATTTTTGGAAAAGACTAATATGTCGTCAAGATAGACTATGACGAACTCTTGTAAGGAGGTGTTAAAAACTTCGTTCATGAGTTTTTGGAACGCAACGGGTGCGTTAGAAAGGCCAAAAGGCTTCAAACGCCACGTATATTGCTCGAATGGGGTGACAAA
The DNA here is from genome assembly GCA_002374735.1 of Metschnikowia sp. 13-106.1. NCBI lineage: Eukaryota > Fungi > Ascomycota > Pichiomycetes > Serinales > Metschnikowiaceae > Metschnikowia > Metschnikowia sp. 13-106.1. The sequence goes on from NLAL01000143.1 coordinate 8,454, forward strand.
GGCGGCCTTGTCGAGATCGTTTTCATCGATGCACACTTGGAGATAACCGGAGTGTAGGTCGAGAAATGAAAAGACTTTTGCGCCGGCAATGGTGTCAAATACATCGGAGATCAATGGGAGCGGGAAGCGTTCCTTAATAGTGAAGTTGTTAAGAGCTCTGTAATCAACGCAGAGTCTTGCTACCGTCTTTCTTTCTCATGAAAATGATAGGGGCTCCGTAAGGTGAGCCATGCGGGAGAATTCAACGGCTTGGAGTGATTCATCAATTTGAGTGATAAGTTCTTGCTTGTCTGCGTGAGATAAAGATAAGGAGGTTTGTCTGCGTGAGATAAAGATCAGGAGGTTTGTCTGCGTGAGATAAAGATCAGGAGGTTTGTCTGCGTGAGATAAAGATAAGGAGGTTTGTCTGCGTGAGATAAAGATCAGGAGGTTTGTCTGCGTGAGATAAAGATAAGGAGGTTTGTGTGGCGGAGTGGATCCCGGATTACGTCCATGGAATGTTGTACTGTTCTTCGTGGTGGAAGTGTTGAAGGTAGTGTCAGTTGCGACATCCAGGAATTGGCTAAATCAATGATGCATGGGTATGAGCTTTGAGTTCCGGCTCTCCATTCTCAAGGAAATGAGCAAGGTTTATTTGTCATATGACAATTTGAACGTGACTTCTTCTTTGGTGAGCAATGCATTGACAGAGCTTAACGATATCGTGGACCAGTTCCATATTTGATAGGTTGACCTTGGGCTGGTGGTCAATAGCTCTGACGAGGAGTGTGTACTACACTACACTACTACACTACACTACTACACTACACCACTACACTACACTACTACACTACACCACTACACTACACCACTACACTACTATTTAACAGTGATAGAACGGTAGAACGGTAGAACGGTAGAATACTAAAATTGTAGAATACTAAAATTGTAGAATACTAAAATTGTAGAATACTAAAATTGTAGAATAGTATGGTGTATCACTATAACAGTAGTATATTTCACTACTAGTACATTCTAAATGGTAGAGTAGACACAAATTGTTCAGTATTCAGGACAGACTCCGGACCCGTGAGTTCCCCAAAAGCTGGGACATTCCTTCTTAAATATAGTGATTTCCAAACCCCCAAACCAGCTCACCAAAATGTTTCCAACCACATTACGAAACTTCAACATGCCAATAATTCAAAGGTACTTTTTTTAATTTTCATCAATTTTCAACTGAGACTTTACATCTACAGTTTATTCTGAATCTTGCAATCTCTAGGCCATAACTACGAACCTCTTTTAATTATCAATTATTACCGTGGTTATTTATTGCCGTGGTTATTTATTACCGTGGTTATTTGAAACATTTTGCCGTGATGGTTTGAATAGTCTGAAAATCACTGTACTACACTACTACAATATGTTAATACTACATACTACTAATATGTTAATACTACATACTACTAATACTAATACTACTACTCTACTACTCTACTACTCTACTACTCTACTACTAATACTACTAATACTACTAATACTACTACTCTACTATTCTACTACTCTATATTAACTCTTTAATACTCTATATTAACTCTTTAATACTCTATATTAACTCTGTATTAACTCTATAATACTCTATAATACTCTATACTACTCTATATTAACTCTATACTACTCTATATTAACTCTGTATTAACTCTTTAATACTCTATATTAACTCTTTAATACTCTATATTAACTCTGTATTAACTCTATACTACTCTACTACTCTTTTCAACTTTTGTTTTAACTCTATACTACTCTATATTAACTCTATATTAACTCTATACTACTCTACTACTCTACTACTCTACTACTCTACTACTCTACTACTCTACTACTCTATATTAACTCTATATTAACTCTTTAATACTCTACTACTCTTTTCAACTTTTGTTTTAGTATATATTAATATACAGGGATATGTAAGTTGTACCTTACAAGACCAAAGTCCTATGTAACGGGTCCACAGCGCTTCTTATACTTTTCAGTTCGGCTAAAACCCGCACTGCTCTATTGATAAGGGTCTGCACATCCCTATTGTTCAGGATCTACACAGCCTTATTGTTCAGGATCTACACAGCCTTATTGTTCAGGGTCTACACATCGTATTGTCCTTTCAATGGCCTGCGTACAACATATCCTCGAAGTACCTTGCCTCCGTACACGCTAGGCATTCGTTGATAGCCTGTGTTCTCGGCTTTGCAGCTATGGTGTTGTGACCGCTATTATTGTCGAAGTAGAGGAATTCGAGCCAGTCAAAGCCCGGAATTGTGGTGTTCAGAATGTAATAGCGTCTTCCCAACCCCATGTCATCGGCCAAAATATTAGTGTAAATCAATAGTATGAATTAATAGTGGGGAGTTAATAGTATGAATTAGTAGTCTGAATTAGTGGAAACCAATAGTATGAATTAGTGTGAATTAATAGTAGTGCATCTACTACCACTACTAGATACTTAATGCCTCTGGTGGTATGCTGACGTAGTACTATAAATTAATACAGTATATATACTCTGTACTATTTTTATAATTGTTAATTTTTAAGATCCTACATCTAGTCTATCTCCATTATACAACTACACTATTACACTACTACACTACTACTACTATATACCCACCACCACTATTGACTGACTACTACTACTACACTACTACTACTATTGACTGACTGACTGACTACTATCGACTGACTGACTGACTGCTACTATTGACTGACTGACTGACTACTACTACTATGTCAGATCCGCCATGGGTAGTGTTGAGAGTTGTAATATACACTCCCGTAATCTGGAACAGTTATCACGTTACTTTCAGTAAGTCACGTAAATGTGGGACTCCAGTGATCATCCTAAACGACTTATATTCTTATCTGTATCTAATATTATACTAAGAGATCCTTGTATCTTAACACCGCTGTTTCGATAATCTCTTATAAGGATATTCTCGTCCATTCTTATACGCTCCACCTTTTCTCCCTCTTCAGTCACTACTACTACTACTACTACTACTACTACTACTACTACTACTACTACATTATAAAGTAATACATTATATACTACTAGAGTATAGACCACACCACACTTAGTAGTTTGTCAATAGAGTACGTCAAGTCTATGCAATCAAATCTGGAAATGCCTTCAATGACAAATTTCAAGGAAGAGCCAGTTTCAGACAATTAGAGCAACTTCAAAAACACTATTCCTTGCTAAAAACCTTATCAATTCCAAATTCAATAAAGTTTCTGAACAGATAGTGGTAATCCATAAGTACCCCGAATAAATAGAACCATCTTAGATTCTTGTATTCAACTATATTTGTTGAAAATTCTTCAAGAACAGGCGCTTGCACGAAAAGAAAACTGCAAGAACAGGAACCAGCCGATGTGAAAATATCTGAAATCCTGCAGAAAAGCAATTAAAGGGTAGAACGTGCTTAGAGCTGGCGAATCGACTCGGGAAATGCAACACCATCCAATTAGTCTTATCCTAAGCCACTGTACACTATACCCATCTCCATGTATAATTCTTTGTACTTCTTCTTTTTTACGTTCTCTGACCATCTAAGTCTTCCATCTGGGACCTTTAAGTCTGGAAATCCATCCCCTAATTTTTATTTACACTATTCATTCACGAGCTCGTATACTTATAAAAGGAGTGGTGGAAGAGTCGGCATCAAAGTGGAGTACAAGGAGTACAAGGACAAGGTGTACAAGGAGGACAAGGTGGAGTATCATAGAGGACAAGGAGGACAAGGTGGAGTATCATAGAGGACAAGGAGGACAAGGTGAAGTATCTTAAAAGGAAGGTAGACAGATTAAATGCATGAATTAGGAGTCTTGTCCTTTTTTGGAACAGCCCCACCACTCACTATTACTCTATTTGTGCGATTACGGAGTATAGCTAGTATACTGGTGGTAGCTCACTCTGCGTGAGACACTCTGGAACAGTAAAACAGTGAATAGAAGAGAGTGAAGAGAGGGAAGAGAGGGAATAGAAATGAGGGAATAGAAGAGAAGGAAGAGAAAGAGTGAAGAGAAGAGAGTGAATACAAGAGAGTGAATACAAGAGAGTGAATACAAGAGAGTGAATACAAGAGTGGACAATTCCCTCCAAACCATAGAGCGGGAGGTACTTATTAAAAATCACCGGGAGGTTGCGCTTGATGGTTATATCCATGTAGATCCAGCTTTGCTGGGCTACGGAAAAGTCTATTGGCATCTCTAAGGACAGAGTGTTGATCAAGATTGCCTCTACTTGGGAGGGCATTCAAGCTGCTCAGGAATTGGAGTCTAAGCATGGAATCCACTGCAACTTGACTTTGTTGTTCTCGTTCGCCCAAGCTGTTGCTTTTGCCGAAGCAAAGGTTACGTTGATCTGTCCATTTGTTGGTAGAATTTTGGACTGGTACAACGCCTCCACGGGTAAAGAATATGACTCCGAGTCTGACCCCGGTGTGGTTTGAGAAGAGAAAGAGGGAAGAGAAAAGAGGGAAGAGAAAAGAGAAAAGAGGGAAGAGAAGAGAGGGAAGAGAAAGGAGGGAAGAGAGGGAAGAGAAAGAGAAAAGAGAAAGAGAAAAGAGGGAAGAGAAGAGAGGGAAGAGAAGAGTGCATAGGAAAGTACAGAGGAGTAATTTAAATAGAGTAAATCATAGTGGAATATTTTTTTTAACTGAAAGAGTGTGCTATAGTGAATGTATAGGATAGCGTAGCGTAGTGCCTTGTCTAAAACCGGTGTGGCTGTACAGTTTAGAGGAATATAGTACAATACAGAATTGGATATAATTAGACAGACTAGATGGAATTGAGGCAGAATGTGACAGATGTAGAGAAATGGGGGAATATATGTATGTGTAGTAGACAGATTAGACAGATCTAGAGAAATAGACGAATATATGTATGTGTAGTAGACAGATTAGACAGATCTAGAGAAATAGGGGAAGTAGACAAATTAGACAGATCTAGAGAAATAGACGAATATATGTATGTGTAGTAGACAGATTAGACAGAATACATCGACATGGAAACACACTACATTATCATACAGCGTTTTTTGAATGGTGCATTGGTGGTATAGTGCAGTATAGTTGTTATATTCTTGAGTTCTTTCTAATACCTTCTGTTCATTCCCTGTAAGTACTTTCAATTACCTCTTTTTCTGGACCTCCATTTAACAACTGCTGTTTGTAACTACCGTTTGACAATTCTGTACTTGGCTTCTTGGTTACTTCTCTTCAGCTTCCGTTAATCGCTCTTTGCATCACTGAATCCGCTTCCGTTAATCGCTCTTTGCATCACTGAATCTGCTTCCGTTCCCTCTTTGCATCACTGAATCCGCTTCCGTTCCCTCTTTGCATCACTGAATCTGCTTCCGTTCCCTCTTTGCATCACTGAATCTGCTTCCGTTCCCTCTTTGCATCACTGAATCTGCTTCCGTTCCCTCTTTGCATCACTGAATCCGCTTCAGTTAATCCCTCTTTGCTCTTGCAATCATTGAATCTGCTTTCTTTTGTACTGCCAATTGCTGTACCTCCATCTCTTTCTGTGTGTCACTGGAGAGAGCCAATCCACTCAGTTCTGCGTATCACTGGAGAGGGCCTCTATCCACAGGATCTTGGCGTCCACGTACTCCATCACTGTATCTGACGGCACAAACTCGTACTCCTGGAGTTCGGCCGTTTTTGGAGCTGCAAACATGCCCCGCAAGGTAAATGAGCCCAGAGGCTTTTTCTGCACTTTCTCGTGGGTCCGGAAGAGGATCTGGAGCCGCGACCGTACCACCAAGCCATCGTGCTCTTCACAGAGCTTCATGAGCGTGGAAGTGGTCAAGTGGTCCGGCATGTAGCAGTACCAGCGGAGATTATAGCTGATGAGCTTGACGAGACAAAGAAGTATAGTGTCGACACTGAAGTGGCCGGTTAGGAGCCCCGCTCGGAACCCTTCATATGCTTTGGGTGACATTTTCTGAATAAGCAACTTATTGGTCCTGCTCCTGCCTTCATAGGGCTCACAGAACGCATCAAGCGGAGACTCGTCGAACCCAAACTCTGCATATATCTCCAACATCTTGATTGTGCCAAAGTAATCGAACCCTCCATGCGCTGAAACTCCCATGACACTGGTGACAATGGACGAAATGCTATCTTTCAAATTGAATTTGCACGACCAGCCAAGGAGTCCGATCAATTGCCACGAGAGAGCACTACGGTTATGGTCTTCGTTGGACGTCTGGATGAGCACTCGGAGATCTTCGTAGATGACTAGGAGGAGCAGTTGGAGCCAGGATTTGCACAGAACAGATGAGTTGTTCGACACAACAAAGTGTGAGTTTTTGGACAGTCCTTTGGGCACTTCAGACCCATTTTTAGTCACTTCAGATCTGTTTTTGGGGTCACTAGACCCATTTTTGGCGTCACCAGACTCGTTGTTTGAGTCTCCGGACCCGCTTTCTACATCCTCAGACCCACTCTCCACATCCTTAGCGCCGATTCCCTCATCACTTCGCTCAAAAGCCTCGTTCTTCACGTAAACCAATTCGTCCCAGCCAATCAAAGCAATAATTGAAGTCACCAAATCATATGTACGACCCCACGTAGACCGAGAGTCGAAATCTAGAATAGAAGACCATGGGTTGGACGCAGATTGAGCTGCAAGAAGAAGCTTGGCCGAGCTGGGACTGCATATTCTTAACACATTCTGATCCACAGTGGATAATTCCATTGGAGTAGCCATAGAAAGAGGTGACCGATGGAATGGACCGGCGATTGGGTGCCTTAAATGAGGATTATACTGGAAAGAATCGTACCATATTCTCTGGATGGACCCTAGATCCTTTTCTGTTCTTGATTTCCCACTTTTTCCAAGTTTTCCCGCCTTATCTTTCCCCAGAATTATGCCCTTGTCTGCCTTTGCTATGTGTAAACTGCTGGTACTCGAACCGTCGATTTCGAATGCTTTTTTTGGCTCGTACGCCTTTGGAGGAGGGAAAAACGACTCAAAAGTGGTCATATCCATGGCCTTACCTTTGACAGCACGCTCCATGAAACCCATGGCAAAACTGTCATAAATTCCATCCACGTGATCCGCATCCGAAAGGTCTTTTTTGGCAAAAATTATGGGGAACAGGTTGATCGCTTGCATGGCCTGCACATAGCGCCCTTCCATCACATAGCAAAGCGCCAAATTGTACCACGCCTCGTAATCGAGCGGAAGAAGCACCACAGCCCGAGACGCCACCACCCGGGCAGCCCTAAAGGCTTTTTTTCCGATAAGAAAGCGGGTCTGCTCGAGGAGTAGGAGAGCTGTTTGGCCCAGGGTCTCGTTTTCGGACACGTGATCACTCACGATCTTCAAGAACCTTGCCTCGTGGTTGCGGCCCAAATCCGCCTTTAAAACACGGCAGATGGCCACATCGAAGTCGGACCCGAACTGTCGGCCGATAGCGTCTGCGGTGTCCGCCGCAATCTTACCGCTTTGGTCCAAGGCCACGAGCCGCACCAACGTATCCACCAACAAATTGCGGTATTTGGCCGTTTTCACGAAATCCCCGCCTGCGGTTGTGTTCCCTCCGGACGATTGACGCGTCCCCAAGACGTGGCCTTTTGGAAGTAACGATACCACGAGGTTGATGGCCCGACGGAGGCTTGCGTGCAGTACCACCATATCATCCAAGAGAACCGTACCACATACACGCCTGGAGGCATCGTCAGCCGCCACAAAAAGACGAACAAGCGACAGAACGGCCAATTCTGCCCAGAATTGATCAGGTATGTCCTGCACAGAGGCACGTGTATATGTATGCAGTCTTTTCAGGGCAAACGAAAACACCAGGTATGAAGGATCCAATGAAACGGCACCTTTGCGGGTCTTGGCAATCACAAAGCGGGCCCGAAACTCGCTCCGGGCAAAGGCATTATATGTGCACACAGTCACGATGGTCTGTTTTCGGCTGGTGCCCCGCACATCGGCCCCGTCCGAATAATTGCCGTATTCGTACACCCCCAGGCGACGCCCCAAATGCCCATCTTCCTTTAAATGCCCCAGGAAGCTTCGCTCCACTCTTCGGTTCCCATGAGCTTCCGCATCGGACAAACCCGTTCTGGGGCTATTTTCGGCCTCAGAAGCCGTCGATTCGGCCATACTGAAGCCACTTTCGCCGGAGGCCCGACTCCGAGCGTCGGAATCGCCCAAATCCACTCGTTCGGGCCCGGAAAAACTCGCCCCGACCGCCAGAACCACATACCGCTCCAAAGCACCCGCTCCCTGTGTATAATCTATGCCATTACAGAAATGGAAGTAGCCCGCCTGGTGTTCATCCTCCTTCGCCAGCAGCAGCTCGTTATGAGCCATAAATGACGCCCCGAGCAACCGGCCTGCTTTTTCGCCGTCGGGCTGGCCCTGGTGCACGAGATCGGCGGGGCCGATAGCAAGCGTAGCGCCAGAAGTAAGCGCCGACGACCACTGGCCGAGAGTACTACCAAATGAAGGCTCGCGGATCCACGGCACGGTCCGCCGACCCGCCGGCCGCTCTCGTTCGGGGTATATGTGGCGAGGAATCTCCATAGTGGTGTTAGGAGGAGAGATTGGCCGTGATGCGAGTCATGTGCAACAACACGTGATTTGGCACGTGACCGGAATTTTTAAAGTAAAGTCACGTGACTTATCAGCTGATTAGTGCCAGTAACAAAACACTGTTAGAGTCTTACCCAAAGAGACATTTATTATGGGAACTAGGAAAGCTCTAGTCGTTGTTTACACCAATAAAATATAGTTTCTTAAATAATTGGCACCACTACATTTAGGTCAGGTTCACAGGTGAAGCGATGTAGTATGCAGTCTGTGTGGAACAAGACCAGTCATAATCTTTAAATTAACAATGGCCATTGGCTGCAGGGGTCCGTACACTTGTGACCCAATCGGCTAACCAAACCAGTCTCTTCTGAAAATTTTGGTAACTCCTATAAGCACAAATAAAGAAACTGTAGAGTGAGAGTATAGACAAGAGTATGATAGTTGGATAGTATTCAATAGATGACGAAGTCTCAGGAACCATGGATGTTGTCATCTCATATTGAATATTAGAGAACATTTCCTGTTCAGCAGATGTAGCTAATTTACATTCAGAAAAAGATGAAGCCACTTCTGGAATGGAAGCCACGCTACCGACACAGTTTTCTTCAAAGATCAACTCAAAGATGTTAGTGGAAAAGTCAGCCAATTCAGTCGGATCGGGCATGATCAAAGACACAGCCAACCCCCCATGCTGGAACCAGTTGAACGTGATGATCTTCACAGGGTAGTAAACACCTTCTTGCAAATAGAAGTCAGCTTTCTTTCTATTGGTTTCCAAGTTGCACCGCCTCCACTAGCACCAAGAGTGTTCACATGGAAGTGGACTGAAACACTTCCCGATGCATCGTCGCAGCAAATTTGGCCTGACCCGAACTGCAAAGAAGCTCCGTTGTCAGCAGTAAGCGAAAGGCTGTGGAAACCTGATTGGGTAGTCTTGAAAAAACCACTCAACTCAATGGTGTAGTTGGTGGTAGAGATTGGAGTGTCGTAGATGAAGCCATCGACCACTGTTGTTCTTGAAACATGGTTTTACACCAGGAATCCAGATTCCACGACGGCCTCGACGCGTTTGATGAAGCCAAACTCTTTGAAGCCATCAATAAAAAGCTGCTATCTCGTCCTCGAGGGCTTTCCAAGGGGAAGAAGTCAGCTTTGAAACTGTGAGAATACCTCCTTTGGACGGCAGCGTGAAATGTCGGAGGCCAAACCCTTAGCCAAAAGCTAAGATCCAGCTATTCATATGACAAGTACTGAGGATTAGCAGAAACTATGAGGAGCACGGGGACCTCAAGTAGTTTCAAACCTGATTACAAGTCCCTGATGATCATAGCGGGTATCTTTTCCTGTCGTTCTAGGGAAGAACAGAGCCCATCAAGTGAGTTCGCTGATGAATCCAAACCTGATTACAAGTCCCTGATGATCATAGCGGGTATCTTTTCCTGTCGTCCCATGAGCGGTTCTTGGTCTTCGGCAAAGATAGTCAATGTTCTGCCAACGAGTACCTAGCATGTACGGAGGCGAGGTACTGTTGATGTTCCAGAACATCAGTACTTGTTTGGATCACGTGCCGTGGGCACATGAATAAAAGAGGCAATTTCATGGTCGTATAGGGGGCAAGCAAGGGTTGAATGAACACTGGCTGTACGTGCAGATGAGCACATTTCTAATACTGCTCGGGAAGGTGTCCACGACAGCCTGAGACAGGAATGGAAGTACCCTGCATCTTGGTTAACGGCGTAACCCTTTCTTATGATGGTCTTGATAAAGAGGACAATCACGTGAACCCTTTCTTTTGATGGTCTTGATAAAGAGGACAATCACGTGAACCCTTTATTATGATGGTCTTGATAAAGAGGACAATCACGTGAACCCTTTCTTTTGATGGTCTTGATAAAGAGGTCAATCACGTGAACCCTAGTTTAGTTATCATGGGAATAAAACATATGAGTATAACAACTTCGCTGCCTTAGTTAAAGGAGTTGCTAGATAATGGACGCGCTCGCATTCCTGTATACACGAGAGTAAAGGAGAACGCTCGACACTGAGATGGCAGTGTATGCAGGATCCGTGTGAATTATATGCAGGTTGCTACATCCCTCTCGACATATCTCGCACTTTGGTCTTGTAAGCTATAAATTACATATCCCTTTATGTTAATATATACTAAAACATAAGCTGAAATTTGCAGTCTTCCAAGCTGCGTGTTTGCAATAACACGGTTCCTGCATAGTGGGAACACCAAGTGATACTTTACAAGTTGGCACCGGAAGAAAGCTATCTGGGGTGGTTTTACAGCCAAGCTGCCGGTCAATCGTGACGTGAACTACGCTTATGCTCTAAAGATGTTTGGCTGGCTTTATGTGAGATTTACAGGAAGGAATTAGTGTTTGGACCTGATATCCATCCTTCTCCATTGGATTTGGATACGAAGGGCATGGTTGGGCCTGGACCGTTATACTCGTAAATTGAAGCGTGGCGGCTATGTGGCATTTACCACAAACCTCCTGCCAAGAAAGCTAAACATTGTTACGAGGTGGAGATATGTTTTTTGCCCTACGACATAGACAAGAGCATAGACAAGAGTGAGAGTGAGGTGAGGTAAGAGTATACAGCATCTGTTGAACTTGAGGAACCAGTACAAGCAGGTGTACGGCATGTTCATGTGACTGTATACAGATGAAACAAAGGTGAGTATTGTTGAAGAGGGTAAGCCGGGGTGAAGCCTGTCTTGGCTTTCGTCTGGCTCGTCTAGCTCTGGGGTAGATCTCGTTTGGCTCTAGTCTAGCTTGTCTGGCTCTTGTCTGGCTCTAGTCTAGCTCGTCTAGCTCGTCTGGCTCTTGTCTGGCTCTTGTCTGGCTCGTCTAGCTCGTCTAGCTCGTCTAGCTCGTCTGGCTCGTCTGGCTCGTCTGGCTCGTCTGGCTCGTCTGGCTCGTCTGGCTCGTCTGGCTCGTCTGGCTCTGGGCGTTGTCTTGGAGAAGACATTGTCGGTAAGAGACTGAAGAGGAAACGTTGGAGCCTTTAAGAAGGAACGAGAATATTCTTATAAGAGATTATCGAAACACTGTGTTAAGTTACAAGGATCTCCTATAAGTTTAGATACAAATAAGAATAGCAGCGATCAAGACGATCACTGAAACTCTGAAATTGTGTCTTGCTTGAAAACTAATTGGGAACCCTTCCAGATTACGGGAGTGCATATTGCAACTCTTAACACCAATTGCCAGACACCTATTGCGAATTGCAATAAACAGTCCCATAAGACAGAAAGGTTACTGTCAACGAGTACCTAGCATGTACGGAGGAAAGGTACTTCGTGGATATGTTGTAATCAGGCCACTGAAAGACAAGAGGGCTCTACATTCTTTGAACAATAAGGCTGTGCAGACCTTAGACGAACAAAATGTATAAAAGGTGCGGTGTCCCCGTCATATCAGACTTTGGTCTTGCAAGGTACAACTTACATATCCTTGTATATTGATATACACTAAAACAAAAGTTGAAACTAACTTATGGTTAAAGCTATAGTGCTTAAAGTTAACCTTCCAACCGTCTCAATTTATGATTTAAGATTTATCCCGGCGAAGCATCGATATAATCATGGGGGGCCCTCGTCCATAATTAATGTAAATCATTTTATGAAAAAAATGTTTAGGTATTTAACAATGGAACATTATTTGGCCTCGTCGTATACCACAACATCCTGATGCATTTGTTGGTTGAAATGTTGAAATAAGGAGTTGAGTACTCTCTGGCATAACCACGAAGACCACTTTGAATGGCCGACATTTTGCCGTGCCGAAAGGTCTTCTTGTGTCTTGAGTACTCCTCGATATCCGTCAAAAAAGCCCACCACAAAAACACTCGAACCTGTTCTCCATAAAGTCCCCGAATACGTGGCTTGTTCTTCAAATAAAGTAATGAAGATATGTGGATGTTCGCTCTAAAAAGAGTAAACAACGAGTTATCGTCTTTCCCCCAAATTCCCCAAAACCTTGTGATTTAAACCAGCACGTAGACCTACCAATTGCATTTGGATGTCTATGACACCAAAACCACCATGTTCAATCCTTGCAAAGCTTTTATCTCCTGCCAATTTTGGAAAGAAGTTCTTCACTAACGAGTTAAGCTTTTTGATCAGTGATAAAGGATCGGCTGACGAAGACCACGGTAATAAAGCTTTGAATAAGGAAATGTGTTGATGTCATGAGCCCTGTGAGTCAAGCCAAGCCGCCAAATGTTTGTGCTTTGGAGTAACCCCACCAATTTCTCTATTTCCTTATCCCAATCGAAGTGTTGCAAAGGGAAGCCGAGGTATTTGATTTTGTCCTCTTCACATTGTCGTTAGAGGTGTACTGGTTTATACCAGCGAGTCCGTAAGATTCTGGTGTTGGCGATCCCCTTCAATCCAGAGCGCCCTATATATACTAGGGATTCCTTGGACTCGTTTCACCTATAGACTAACTCTCATAGCGTCGTATCAATCGATAATAGATCTAGGACTGTAGAGGAGTGCATTCGGCACTATAATCGTACTGCACACTAGAGTAGATAAGACGTCTTACTACCAAACGATTATAATCCTAGCTCACTTGCTTGAACTTTATTCTTGGAACTTCCCTATTCTTTCTTTCCTGGTCACGTTCTCGTGATCTAGGCTTTGGCTTTGGCTTCAGCTTCGGCTTCGGCTTCGGCTTCGGCTTCGGCTTCAGCTTCGGCTTCGGCTTCAGCTTCGGCTTCAGCTTCGGCTTCGGCTTCGGCTTCGGATTCAGCTTCGGCTTCGGATTCAGCTTCGGCTTCGGCTTCGGATTCGGCTTCGGCTTCAGCTTCGGCTTCGGCTTCGGCTTCGGGCTTCATAGACTTCATCACCTGCTTGATATCGTCCACCACTTTCCAGATCGGCAAGTCCTGAGTGAAGTCGATGTGCTTCTGCCCCTTCATCTCATGGTACGCCTGCCGCATCTCCAATGCTGCCACGGAGTGTTCAAGCCGCGTGGTCAAGTGGTTGAACAACGTCACAAGGTCGTGCTCCTGCACGTTCTTCTTCACCGTGGTCTGGTACATCTCGCCGCTGGGCCGCTGGTACGTATCCTCGTTGAGTGTGAAGCCTGCGTTCAACACCAGGCAGATGTTCTCCAACCGGAGCAGGAGCGACCGGAGGTTGAAGATCAGCTCCACAGGAAGCGCCCCCACAATGCGGCCCAGGTACTCGTCGTCCTGTGAGAGCCGTTTCATGAAGATCTCGTACCGGATTGCCAAGTTGGATGGGAACGCAAGCACAATGTTCTCGGGGATCTCCAAGCCTTTAAGCTTGCGTTCTCCCAACTCAAAGTACTCACACCCGATTTCCTCCAACGCCCGGATCTCGTTGCCAATAATCTCTCGTGCCCCGGCATTGCCTTCAAATCCGGCCTGGGCACTCACGGCCCCGGACTCAATTTGCTCATGGAGGAAATAGAGCTGCTCCATCTCATGGAGGAAATCCGTACTCACGGCAATTTGTCCTCCATCGGCACTGGACTCGATACGGGACGCCCGGTTGACCATGGGCCCGAAATAGTCCATTCTCCGCGTCACCATATCCGGCTCACACACCGGCGAGCCCCAATGGATACCCATACGGACCGAGAGACCCCTGAACAAGATCTTTCCTGCATTGTCTGTGACCTCACAACACTCGTTTGTCTCAAGGATTTGTGTGGGCCAGTCCTCGGTCAAGAGCTGGTTTTGCACATTGAAACACCACAAGAGGGCAGACGTCGGCGTGGGGAACGACACCATGAACGAATCTCCTTCCGTCTTGACCTCGTAGCCTCCCACAATCCGCAATTGTCTCCGCATAATCGTATTGTGTAACTTGATGGCAGATCTCATGGCCACGGGGTACGCATCCCAGAGAAGCGTGGAGTTCTTAATATCGGTGAACACCAACGCCAAGTCGCCCACGGGAGGATCGATCTCGTCATTGAGCCGCCTCAAGGCCAGATCTCCCACCTGCGCTCCTCTTTCACGTCTCTTGCGGCCCTGGAATCCGCCACTATCTTTGCCCAAATTGACGTACGACGAAAGTGCTTTTTGGCTCTTTTTGGCGTTGCCAATCGACACCACCGTCACCGACATCTTATCGGAAGCACCGTAGAAAAGCGCATGGTCCCTCAACTTCTCTGCAGCCACCATGGGGTCGTCCTGTTCCTGTCTGGCAATGTCCACGGCCAAATCATAAGTCAAATAGTCCCAGAGCACACGGGATGCCATAATGATTACAACGTCACCGCCTGCGGTGTCGTAGATGGAGATTGACGGACCACTGTGTGTGTGGGGGATATAGTTGAAGAAGCCAACGCCTCGAGACACGTGCAACACGCCGTCCAAGGCTCCATCTCCGGAAACATAACCTCCAGAAGCTCTGATTCGCTCGAACTCCTTGCGCAGCGTGGGGTCGTGTTTGGTGGTTAATAGCTTATAATCGGTGTTGTTTCTGGATATCACAATCTCGATATCCCCGACATTGGCCAGGTAGATGATGCCCTCTTTGATGTAGAGCACAGAAAGACAACTTCCTTTCACGGCATCTTCCGATAACTTCAAGTCGTTCAAATCGGGGAACTGCGTTGAGTTGGTGAAGAAACCCAGTTTCTTATTAGCAAGCACGGAATTGATGTGGTTATTAAGGCCCAAAAACGACCGTCTCAACGCATCGGGAATATCTTCATCGCTGGAGATCTTGTCCAATTCCGCAGTGAATAACGGCACTATCAATTGCTTGGCCAAATACGAAATAAGGTGCCCACCAGTAGATGCGTTCGTAGCCCCGATCCCGTCACACGACAAAATCAACATCTCCTTGTCGTTGCCCCGGAACTTCTGGATGAACGCATCGCGGAATGCTATGGTCTCGTGGTTGGCCATGAAATCCGCTATTCCGTAGCCCACGTTGTCCAGTTCTGAGGAGGTGGTTCGGGAACGCACATCCACCGTCAGGTCCGGCACATTGGGCGACGTCAACGTCACATCCATCAAACCAATAGCCCGCAACTCCTTCAACACCAAGAGATTGTCGTAGGTCTCGTCGGTCTCGCTGTTCTGCACATAGCTCTGCTTGATTTCAAACCGCTTGTTTCCGGAAAAGTTCAAGTACCGCAATCTCTTGTTGTAGGCCCAGTTCCAGTCGTAGGGCCAGTTGGCGATATTGTAACGAAGGAGGTTGGAGCCCACATCGAGGTGGGTTAAAAGCTGACACTTGCTCAATTCGGGGGGAAGCGTGGGGAACTTATTGTTGTTCAAGTAAAGCCACCTTAAATCGGTCAAATTCTCCAAATCTTCCGATGGAAGCCGCGTAAGCGAGTTTCCTGATAAGAAAAGCTCAGACAATCGAGTTAAGCGAGCTAAAGCACCCTCGGGGATCTCCGTGATATCGTTGTAGGAGAGATTCAATGTACGCAAGTTGGACAAAAGCGCAATAGACTCAAACGACTCGTCCGTGAGGCTATTGTCTGCAGCACTCAACGAGAGCAAATTGTCCCGGAGGCACGTGGCACCAGGTCTTTCCAGCAGACTATTTTCCAGAGCTTCAAGATTGAAGTTGGCCGTCGATGACATTTTCTTGGCCACTGCAAACGTGGGTTTGGGGAACTGGCTTAATATATTGGACGAGATGTTCAAGTACGTCAAGTTCTTCAAGTTCCAGATCTCAGCAGGCAATACTCCGATATTGTTGGAGTGCAAGTTCAAGTACTGCAAGGAAAAGAGCTGGCCAATGGAAGCAGGAATGTTCTGGATATTATTGCTGAAAAGCGATAAATGTGTCAACCTGGGTAAATTGCCCATTTCATCCGGAAGTGTCACCAAATGGTTTTTATCCAACACCAACTTCTCTATATGAGGAATCTTTCCAATGAATTCTGCAGGCAAAGCTGTGATTTTGGCCTTTGAAAGGTCGAGAACAGTAAGCATATGGAGCATGACCTCGAACTCCAAAGACGTCACGGGGTTCCGGTCAAAATGTAAAAGGCGCAACTTCTCCATCTTATCACTGAAACTGGAAATGGCGTTTTTGGATGCGTAAAACACCTCCAAATTAGGAAGAGATCCCAAAACGTCAATGTTGGAGATCTGGTTGTACCGGATATCCAACCGCTTCAAATGCGTCAATTTGCTCATGCCCTTGGGAAGAGCTTTGCTGAGTTTATTGGTGCTGAAGTTCAATTTGGTCAATTTGTGGAGGTTTCCAATGGAATCCGGGATTTTGGCCAAATCGTTATACGAGAGGTCCAAGTCCTGCAAATTGGTGAGTTCGTTGATGCTCTCGGGGTACACCTGGAAGTAGTTGGAGGACAAATTCAATGTGGTGAGCGTCTTAAGGCGCTCGAAACTCTTAGGCAAAAAGTAGAGCTGGTTGGAGTTGAGCTGAAGATACTCCAATTTCTTTAGGTGACTCAAACGAGCCGGGATTTCGTCCAAAAAGTTCTGATCCACCAGTAAATGCGTTAATTCAGAAGCCTCCAAGAAGTTCACTGGGAATTTGGACGCTCCGTTCCTCGACGACTTGATGCTCCACAAATTGGTGGACGATTGAATGAAATCCAATGGGATATAGATGGCCGGGTTATCTGAAACATTCAACTTTTCGATTTCATAGGTGTGCTGGTGGAAAATGATGGGAATAGTCTTCAAGTTGCGGCTGGAAATGTCCACGTTGACGTAATCCTTGGATAAAGAAGCTTCTTCTTCAAAGGTAATGTTTCTTAAGGCCGTGTTTTCCACCACAAACTTGCAGATGGACAAAATGTCTTCCCGTCCAATCATCCGCATATTGTCCTTACTGGTATAACCACTGAGACTGAGCAAACCAGTGTGTATCTGGATAGGCTTCTCGAACGGCTCTAAAACCTTGACGTTGCTTCCCACGTATAATGATAACTGGTAATTCGAGATGGAGTCCCAGAAAAACTTCTTTTTGATAATTCCAAGGAGCTCAGCCGTGGTAGTTCCGAGTGGACATGCCGTTGTGGTGAACGTATTGTCCTCCTTAAAGATCCGGATGATGTAACTGGGGCCCATTTGCTTGCCCAGACAAGGCTCGTCCTGTAAACTCAGAATGTGTCCGTACAAAATCGGCAATGCTCTTTGTGGGAGCAACAGCAAGTGCTCCAGCTTTCTCTTGGGCTTTTTATCGGTGCCCAAACCCGTGCTTTCGGCCATAACTTGACCTTGTTCCTCAGAAACCATGGAATTTCGAGATGAGACCCCCGATGGGTTCATGATCCAAGTTTTCTGTGGTTTTTTGTCGGAGTCGGAGTCACTCAGCTCTGAGAGCACCGAAATAATGTCCGCGGGAGCCTGGGTATCGGTAACGTCCCAGGAATCTGGAGCTTTCCAAGCGGAATGCTTTTCGTGGTGTTTTGAAACCACGGGAGACTCGGCCATGGTGCTTTCTTCGGGAATCTCCTTGCTCTTCTGCAGCACCGCAGGAGGCTCCTTCAAAATGGCCAGCAATTCATCGAAATTCAAATTAAGATCAAACACTTTGGAAGAATTCTCAGAGGCCAAGCGTTTGAGCGTGGGAACAGGCCCCAGGATGGATTTCCCCATGGAAGAACTTTCAGGCAGCGGCCCCGTGGGGCCCGAAACGGAATTGTGCTTCGAGTTTGGCCCCGACAGTCGATCGGACATTTTGTCGGAATCTTCAGATAAACTAGCGGCTCTGTGCAGGTCTCCAAAGTGATGGAGGTGGTGGGATGTGATTGAAGACAACCGAAACTTGTGTTTTCCTGAGCCAGTGGAACTGACACTTTTCCGGTTGGAAGGGGATGAGCTGGGATTGGCTGTTCCTGTAGACGAGCTATAGTTGCCTAGATTGGAGTTTCCTCCTCCGGATATTCCTGCAGATACCCCTGTCTCTGACCCCAGATCGTCGTTCAGGTCAATGGAAGGGTCGGACTCCTTGCGGTTGGAATGAATCAATTTGCCAAGCAAACTGCCACCCTTTTTCTTGAACCGAGGTCTGATTGGCTGTTGAAGAGGAGGCACATTGGAGAAAGACCCTTTTTTGTGGAACCCTCTGTAGCCATCGTGGGGAGCCTGGTGAGAAACCTGGGAGTGGTTTGACAAGAGGGCCAAGTTGGCAAACGACAGCCTGGGGGAGTAGTTTTCCGTCGGGGTTTGGCCCGGAGCAAACCGTTTCAAGTGAGAATCGTCGAACTCCTGTGTGTTGGGCGAAATCGGCGGCGGAGCTGCATTAGCCTGGCTGAACGTTGCACTCGGCAGTTCCTTGGCTGTAAACCCGGAGAAAAATGAAGGAATAGACGTTTGGGACTGCGTCGTGTGTCTTCGGGAGGGTGTATTCCTAAACAGGAAGGAAAGAACGGGGTTTTCACTGTCTTTTTCAACGTCACTTTTCAGGCCTTGATTTTCACGTGATTGGCCCTGGTTTTCCCGTGCTTCCCTTGCTTCCCTTGCCTCCCGACACTGTTCACGTGAGCTAAACTGCACATTGGCCACGGTATCAGAAACGGACTTTTTGGGGTCTGGTCTTTTGAGCTCTTGTCTTGGAGCTTGTGATTTCTTGGGGTCGGAAACCGAAGTTCTTGGGTCGGAAACTGAGGTGTTTGGGTCAGAACTTGTTGGTGAGTCAGAAAACGACTTTTTGGAATCGGAAACTGAGGTTCTTGGATCTGCAATTGACTTTCTCGATCCAGGATTTTCGGGGTCGGGAGTTTTGGGGTCGGAGAAAGCCATTCTCTGGTCCGAAGCACCCGTTTTTTGTTCAGAAACACCTGTTTTTTGTTCAGAAACACCTGTTTTTTGCTCAGAACCCATCCTGGATTCGGAAAAAGACATCTTGGAATCCGACCTCCTCAAATCAACCCTTCTAAGATCAGAAACAGAGCGTTTGGAGTCGGAACGGGGCCTCAAAGAGTCAAGTTCGGAAACCTTGTGCAGCTCGGCGGAGGGGCCAGAAAAACCGGCGTGGGTTTCTTCAATGCCACACAAACCGTCGGTGGGCTGCCTCTGTCCTGCAGATTGCAGCAGCAACTGAGACTTGGACTTGTCTCTGCGAAGAAAACTCATTGGATCCGGGGTTTGGGGGTATCGACGCTGGACGGAGGAAGTTGATGGAGAGTGCCCCAGAGATCCTTTTTCGCGGTACTGCACACAATGCATCCACGCCTGCCCAATGGTCCCATTTCTTCCCTGCATCGCGAGACCCACTTGCTCTGGTGCACGGGTCTAGATATCGCCCAATCACCCGTTCCCGTCGCCCAATCCTGAGTCATTCCGATTTGCACTGCAGTAGCTGTCACCAATTCAGATTGTAGCGCATAGCACTAGTCCCCAGTACTAATTCTGGCTGTTTGGGTGGGAGGTGGCGACTCAATTTGTGGGGGCTCTGGTTATGAGGTCTGCGGTGCAGGGTCGTGGTTATGAGCGCTGGTCATCACAGTCGTGGTTGCGAGCTATGCTCCTTCATGACTCGCTCTGACAATCAACTATGTCGTCTGACACTCCACCATTGGACAATCAACTATGTCGTCTGACACTCCACCATTAAACAATCTAACTTTGTCGTTTGACACACTATTAATGATTCGCTGTCAATAGACAATTAATTTGTATGATCATGTCAAAAGATACGATTTCTCATTGGGCCCTTGTGATGGTTCAGAATCCATCTCCATCATCTCAATCAGTATCATTATCTCCGTCATCTGCATTATGTCCGTCAGTATCAGTATCTCAATGGATATCTTCTCTTCTTCTTCTTCTCGTCATAGCCATCTATTCATCAATATCTGTTCTTCTCTTTTTCTCTCTTAAACGCTCTCTTCTCACCTCGTCCATTCTCAAGTATATGATCCCGAATTTTTGTTATCATATTTCCTCTCCTGAGAAACGAGATTGTGGTCCCAACTCCGGTACCTCCAGTTAGAAAAGGTAGAAATGTAGGAGTAAATTCTTCAAGGCCTAGTAAGAGGTTTATTTGTCTTTTTGTCCTTTTTGATCTGTAAATTTTGTCATCTCTTCATAAACTCATCTTTTTCAAGGTATATATGTCTGTATCTCTTTTCTCTTTTCTCTCCTCAACTCATCAGTCAATTTCTTGAATTTCTTGAGGCCTAAGGTTGCCGGATCCCATGTCGATCTCGTTCAAATCGACAAAACCCTCTTTTTCCGAGTACTGCAAATATGCCCACAACAAGAGAAACGTTGCTGGTGTCATGTAGCTGCCTAAAAGAGCCGACCACGTGAAATTCCAATAATTTGTGAATCCGTTTAAGCACAAAATGGCCGTCAAATTGACCAGGGCAAAGTAGCTCCAGAAACCAAGCCGCCATTCCGAGCAGTACTTCAAGCGGCCCAATGGGATTTTTTGCACCCGTAACGCTTTCCGAAACCGGATATGTGATACACATAAGAGACACCACATGAGCATTCCAGCAGAGGCACAGCACGTGAGGAGAAGGTTAAAGACGGCCTGCACGGAGCTGAAGCGGAGGAAAAGCGCCACGAGACCAAAACTGGCGGTGAAAAGAACAGCAGTTTGGGGCACGTTTTGATCGTTTCGCCGGGCCAAAAACTGCCACCGGGTGCCAGCATGTGAAGCTACCATTGACTCCAAGTACCGGGATCCAAAGTAGATGTTTGAGTTTGCAGCGGAGAGAATGGCACTGAGAATGACGAAGTTGAACGCCAGAAGAAGCGTTCCGGAGCTGCTGAACCCGAGATTCAACAAGGCAATGAGGAACGGCGACGAGAGCAAGTTCGACAAGTCCAGGCTCACGAGCCCTGGGTCGTTATAGGGGACCAGCACCGAAAGGAGGAACACCGAAACAAGGTAGAACACGACAATGCGGACGAAAAGCACCCGAGTCACTTTTGGGATGGTTTTTTCCGGCAGGAGCAAGTCCCCAGTAGTAATTGCAATCGATTCCACGGATTGGAACACAAAAGACAGAAAAATGAGGCAGTTCAAGAACCCCACAAGCATCTGCGATGCCGGAAGAGGGTCTCCTAGAAACGAGGCGGGCCAATCTTGGACCCACACATAAAAGAACTTTTCTTCTGAGACTAAGGTAACTGCTACAGTCACAATCCAAGCCAAAATGGCCAATACCTTGACCAAAGCCATCCAGAATTCGATTCGGCCATAAAGGTTCACCGGAAGAAGGTTCAACGCCGTTAAAAGCGCTCCACAGGCCAAAATAAGCAGTGTTTGGTGCTCCAGAACCTTCAGGCTCCATACCGAACAAATCGGAACAAGAAGCAGCAACTCAAGCGCATAGGTCAAACCCCAGCTGAGCCAGTAGATGATACTATTGGCCAAGCCCATGGGGTAGCTCAAAAAGAGAAACTGGAACTTGCAGATCAGGCCATTGGAGGGGAGAAACACTGCCAACTCGGCCGTGACTTCAAGCACAATAACCACCAAGAACGCCACGTAGCACATGGATGCGAGGGCCATCAATGGGCCACTCACAATGAGTTTGGAGATCGAGAAAAAGAGCCCGGTTCCAATGGTGCCTCCTATAGCCAACATCGACACCACCGGAGCCAGAAGATTATGGGAGCGAAGACTAGGAAGGGTTTCGTTTCTTCCATTTCCAGCTCCAGACCCAGTTTCACTTAAATTTTCAATTTCAGTTCCAGTTCCAGTCCCACTTCTAGTCCCAGATCCAATTCTAGTCCCTAATTCGTCTCCATTTCCAGTTCTTCCATGAATATTTCCTTTTATTCTATTTCCAGCCTCATTTCCGCTTCTATTTCCACTTCGTTCATTTCTGTCTCTGCCATTTCCTTCAATTCCACTTCCAGTGCTTCGAGATCTCCGAATTTCAATGCTTTGGCTTCTCTCCTGGTTTTGAATTATCTCTTGGTCATTTTCTTGACCAACTTTTTGGTCATTCCGGTTAATCCGGTTAATTCTATGAATTTTATCAATTCCGGTTCCTTCAATTCCGGTTCCTTCACCTTGATTCCGGTGGCTTTCGTTTCTTTGGCTGATTCGCTGACATATTCTTTGACTTTCGGATTGGTCGGCCTCATTTCCCGACCCTTCATTCTCGGGCACGTGGGCGAGAAGCAGAGTGGTTTCGGAAGCAACGGGATGCATAGGGTGTTGCCTGCAGTTCGGATGGTAATGGTGGTGTGGAGAAGCGATGGTGCGGCTCAGTCTGGGGTGCGCCCAGCACCAGTACACCTCTGTCACGAGATTTATATACAGAAAATGGCACCATGTGTACGCACCTGCTTCTGGCTGCAATTGTTGACCCCCCCCCCCCCCCCCCCCCCCCCAATTATAACCACCACAAGTGAGGAATATAGACACTCTTTTTGGGTAGCCCCTGAAACAAACAACAGAGTGAAAGCATTTGGATTTGGAATCAGAAGGCTTTTGAAATTTGAAAGATTAAACTGGCTTGGCTAGCGTTTGGTTAGTGATTGACAAGGGGCTTGGACCCGCCACCATATCGAAAGTATTAGGTCAACGGCGAGACCTTGATTAAGGATTGTATTTATTGTTTGACGTCGATTAGATTGTGAACCAATGGGTGATCAAAGTCATTGTGAATGTGGAACAGTGTGATTGTGAATCAATGGGTCATCAATAGGTGATTGTGTTTTCTTTAAGATTCACTAATTAAGGGGAATACTAAGGATTATATAAAGGGGATTAAGGGGTGTGAAGGATGGCTGTCAATTGAGGTGGCGAGCCAGTGGTTGCAATGCGTGCAGCCAAGATGCGACATACAATATGGGCGACATACGGTATGGGCGACATTAGCTCGTATTAGGGGGCGATACGACATGGGCATACGATATGGACGGCATAGATATAGACGACACGATATTGTCGACACACCAAAGGACTACACGATATTGTCGACACACCAAAGGCCTACACGACATGGTCGACATACGAAAGGACAACATACAACAAAAAGACGGCATACGAAGGGGGAAATCATACACTACTCCGGACTTACGACATGAACTACGACATGGGCCACAAATGCGACATGACAATACGCATGCAATCGGAGTCACGACGGCGACATTTGCGATTAGATTTAACCCGCGCTCCATTGGCGGATAAGAACCGCGTGCAGGCCCTGCATCGGTGTTAGCAGTGCTCGCAATTTGGTCATGAGGTCAGCACGACAAATGCTCCAAACCCAAAAAGGCAAGAGTTGGAATATTAGAAACAAATGTGAAAGAAAGAAAGTGGGTGTGGAAGCAAAGCAAAAATTAAGGGCCCGGATCTTCTGTACAGGCGCTCAAGCAAATAGTCAGGCGACCGGTCAGGCGAAGAAAAAAAAGAAACCATTGGATCCAGGCCTTTCCTACACATAGCGCCGGGTGACTCTTCGCGTGAGAAACTCACTGGAACTCCGAGCGCATGTGCCTTAAAAAGGAAGCTCGAAGCGGAGCGGATATATTTATGAGGTCACCGCCTTGGAGGTAGAATTGGGACTTCATAATAAGGATGTTTCGAGCTTGAAACAATGCTAGAACCGAAAAGAGCCACCCTTGGCGTCACATGATAATGTGGAGGGCCGCTCATGTGCAGTCCATGCGATAAAGGCAGGCTAATCAGAAAAGTCGCGCAAAAAAGAAACCAAAAAAGAAATCCAGTCCGAAACAGAAACCACACCAAAAGAGAAGCATCCGATTCCTAAAAGAGAAGTATGGCAACCAATGAATTGAAGGGTAATACGAAAAGGGGAATAATTTAAACAAGAAAAAAAAAGGTAAGGGCAAATGGAAGAGAAAAAATCGAGCTATTGGAAGGATTAATGGAAGAACCAATTCCTGGGTTCGTTTCGGGCATATTCATGATCCTCGCAGTGCAAGTTTAAGTCGATCACGTGGCTCGGCAAAAAGGAGAAATGTGATAAAAAAAGACCGAAAGAGATTCACAAGAGACCAACAAAAAGGTCAACAAATGGGCCAATGAAAACCCAGCACAACCGAATTTGCGCTCAAAAGAGCTGGAAAAAATTTGGCTGTAGTTTGGCTGGAAATATTGTGGGGCAGAATTTGCTGAAAACACTTTGGACAAGTCCAAAAAAAATTTGGAACTTTGGGTAGTTTGGAACCGGAGGCACAGTTTTCGCTGCCAGAAATTATGGACAGGCAAGTGGAGGAGGAAGCGACCCGATCGGGACATTAGTCACTCCCGATAGGAGAGGGGTCCATAAGCCCGAGCGAGTGGGCGCGCGCGCGGAACATTCGCAGCGGTTCGGATACCACAGGGGCCCGCTATCAGTTCCAATAATATCCCGCGCCGCGGCCTCTTTTTACCCTTTGCGACGGGTGTCCTGCTAGCAATGCCCTGCGATCCTGCAGCCACCACCGCGACGTCCTGCCGACAAGGCGCCGCCGCATGCGCTCCCACGGCCTTGCTTTCATGCTTTTCCCTCGCCCACCGCCTTTCCTACACTGCATTATCGCACCCCCTGGCACTATATATAACCTGGGGGGTCCGCACGCTTTTCCACTTATTTGAGGTCTGAACCACAAACAACTTCAAGTGTCACTTTGAGAATTCCAAGTCCGAATTCTTTTGACTTTTTTTTTTTACTTTTTGGAATCACCTCTTTTTTTGCAACATCCCCATCCGAAGTTCCTGCTTCTGATCCTGTTGTCTGATTCTTAATCTTCCTACTTCATCATGGTTGCTATTACAGAACAAACCGCCATCTTGGCCAAGTATTTGGACTTAGACCAAAGGGGAGCTGTGCTCGCTGAATACGTGTGGATCGACTCGGAAGGAAACCAGAGATCCAAGTGCAGAACGCTCACGAAAAAGCCTGATAATCTTAACGACTTGCCCGAGTGGAACTTTGACGGATCCTCCACCGGCCAGGCCCCAGGTCACGATTCGGATGTCTACCTCCGTCCCGTGGCTTTCTACCCTGATCCTTTCAGAAAGGGCGACAACATCATTGTGTTGACCGAGTGCTGGAACAACGACGGTACTCCCAACAAGTTCAACCACAGACACGAGTGTGCTAAGCTCATGTCGGCACATGCAGATGAGGAGGTGTGGTTTGGCTTGGAGCAGGAGTACACCTTGTTTGACCAGTACGACAATGTGTACGCATGGCCCAAGGGTGGTTTCCCCGCTCCTCAAGGCCCTTACTACTGTGGTGTTGGTACCGGAAAGGTCTACGCTAGAGATGTGGTGGAGGCCCACTACAGAGCATGCTTGCATGCCGGCATCACCATCTCCGGTATCAACGCCGAGGTGATGCCTTCGCAGTGGGAGTTCCAGGTGGGTCCCTGCGTGGGTATCAACATGGGAGACGAGTTGTGGATGGCCCGGTTCCTCTTGCAAAGAGTTGCAGAGGAGTTTGGCGTCAAGATCTCGTTCCACCCCAAGCCTTTGGCCGGCGATTGGAATGGTGCTGGTTGCCATACCAACGTGTCCACCAAGTCTATGAGAGAAGCTGGCGGTATGAAATACATTGAGGATGCTTTGGGCAAGTTGGCCAAGAGACACAAGGAGCACTTGACGCTTTATGGTTCCGATAACGACATGAGATTGACGGGCCGTCATGAAACCGCTTCCATGGACGCTTTCTCCTCGGGAGTGGCCAACAGAGGTGCGTCAGTGAGAATCCCAAGATCCGTTGCCAAGGAAGGCTTCGGTTACTTCGAAGACAGAAGACCTGCATCCAACATAGATCCTTACTTGGTGACAGGAATCATGGTGGAGACCATCTGCGGTGCCATTCCCGATGCCGACATGTACAAGGAGTATGCCAGAGAGAGCGAGTAAAAGTCATTTCATTTATAGTTAAGGATTAACATTTAGAGTCTGTATTCTGTCGTTTTCTAAACAAGAACACTGGGCACTGGACATTTGACACTAAACAAACTGAACTGGATACTAAACACTACACACTGAACACTGGACACTGGTCCTTGGACTTGGACAAATTGAAACATTTCTGAACATTCTTTGAACATACATTCTCCAACATGAGTCAACCTATTGTTTTTCTGACTTATTAATTCTAGAATTTTGAAATCTCAGAAATGCTGGTCTCGTATAGTGGTTAGTACAGTTCGTTGTGGCCGAACAAACCCAGGTTCGATTCCTGGGACCAGCAATTTTTTTCTTGGGGGTAGGTATCTCCGTATTCCCCAGATTTCAACCCGTCTTCGCACTCCCCTTTACCTACCACTCTCTTCCTCAACACCTCCTAATTCTTCGACCATGGTGGCGGAACCTGTTCTGGCAACCGTAGACTTTCTACGCACATCATACGATACTGCGTCCGACTTTGTAGCCAGCCAGCTGCAAAAACTTCCCAGTCCCGAAGCGCTAGTCTCTGTCTTGAGCTCTCTTCGAGGGGAAAAGACCCCGCCGTCGCAGATCTCGCCTTCAATCATGGACAGAATCATGGACCAGGTACGAAGCCACCGGTTCCAGCTGGCATTTATCTTAGTGTCAGGATTGGCTGCTGCAGGCATCTTTTACAGGCGAAAAGCAGCCATTTTCGCCACCAAACCCGCCCCCAAGCGCCGGGCACGCAAACTCGCCAACGGTGCCCGGTGTGAAGTGGTATTGGTGGTCGGGTCGCCCACGGAGCCATTGACGCGGCTCTTGGCGCTAGACTTCGAGCGCAGGGGCTTCATTGTGTACTTGACGATTCTTGACGAAAAGGACGCCAAATATGTGCACAGCAACACCATCACGGACGACCTCCATTATTTGGACGTGAGCGGCAGCAGCGAATACGAGATGCGTATAGCCAAATTCGCAGCCTTTTTGCGGGAAGATGTGGTACCCCTTCAAGGAGCCCAGGCGCACAAGTTACGACTTGCAGCCGTGGTGTTCCCACCGCAATTGTATTTCCCCGTTGGCCCGCTTGAAAACGTGGGCACGCCAGCAATGGACAAGGTCATGGCGCGGGTTGGCGTGTGCACGCGGCTCATCAACCAGGGCCTCGTGGAGTGTGTACGGGAACATGGGGCCCGGGTCGTGGCGTTGGTGCCGACCATCGTCAGCACGCTAGGCTTGGCGTACCATGGGCCCGAAGCTATGTTCCAGGCATGCATGAAGCAATTCTACGCTGTGTTGGCCAAGGAGTTGCGGCCGCAGGGGATCTATGTTACTCAGGTTCGAATGGGGAACTTGAATGTGGTGTCGAACAATGGGCCCAAGACGAGGGGGATCTGTGACGCCGAGGTGCGGAGCTGGGACCCGGAAATGCAGAGTATTTATGGTGCTCTGTTTGTACGGGCCCAGCGGAGAAGTACTCCAGGAAATGGGGCTTTTGCATCACATGGTCTTCGGGGATTGCACCATTTGTTGTTTGACTTGGTGACCAGGACGGGCTCGTCTTCTTCGTGTGTGTATTATGGTGCCGGTGCACGTATGTACGAGTGGATTTCGGCTCTTCCTGGGTGGCTTTTGGAGGTGCTCATCGACTAACGTCGAACATTGGTCGATGAAATCGATCGATGGTCGATGAAATCGATCGATGGTCGATGAAATTGATCACATCGATCATTGTTTAGTCGATGTCAATTGATCATGTTGGTTGATGTCATCGGTCGATATTTGGTCGATCATTGTTCAATCGATCATTGTTTAGTCGATTCGATCATTGATATCAAAACGATGTTAGTCGAACAATGATATCCACATCGATGAGTATATGAGACCAATGATATCAATATCGATGGTTGATGAAGGAGGATCGACACCACATCACAATCTTGCATCGATGCTTGGTACAATCCATGGGGTGTTGGTGATCATTGATTGGTAACTCCATGGAGGTCCACCACATGGCCGTGGAATATCGGTCGACGATGATATTATGGAATTTGGTGATCGATGATATCATGGAAACTTGTGATCGATATTGGTACCTTCCGATATAACCAAATGAGACGATACCATGGGTGACTAGTTGACCAATTGATGATCGACTACACGGCGACAGTCACATGAATGGCTGAAAGGACAGTGAAGAAGGAAGACAGATTATTCTTTAGGAATGAAGCCATGCAGAATTTGGATGATTGGATCCGTTTCAGATTGATCTTTTTTTCCGGATTTTTATTCTTCCGATGATCCATTCTCTTCAATTGGTGAATCTGAGGCTTCATCGTCAATTCAGTACAGGATTGATTATTCAGTCATACTCTCTGGGAAATCTGGATTCGTTGCATTCTATGGTACTGATTCATTCTGTGCTGTCACTCCTGGTCCGGTCCCGGTCGATTAATGCTTTAGTCTGATGATGAACAATACGCTAAAAAGAAGGAGGCTCTTTTGGGGTTTTCAGACTATGGTGACTTTTGAAAACGTGAGATGTGAAATCTGAACATTGGTGCTCATACATCTCTGCATGGTCCCAATTTCCATCACTATATTTTCAGAACTCAACCTTCTGATTTGCTTGCTGTGAGTCAAGGTGTTTTCAGGTATACTATTTTTGGCTAGAGCTCTGAAGAGTTGTCTCAAAATGTCAATAAAGATTAGACACTTTTCTAGGATCTATTCTGGGACAGTCTATTGAAAACATTCCTGGATTATTAATTGTTGGATTACTGGATTACTGAATCACTGGATTACTGGATTACTGGATTGACTGGCTTTAAGTGGGTGGGTCTGGACTTTACTGGGACTTAAGTGAACTTCCTTTATTCTGGAAATTTGGAATCACTGAATTGTCTGATTTTGTATCATTGGATTGGGCTGATTTATTGGAATTCGGGCTGGTTTGAGCCTTTACTGTGTGTTTTTTGGACCGGAAAATCTGTATATCTGGAATTCTAGAAAGTCTGGAAATCTGGGAACCCTGAAAATCCAAAAAACCTAGAAAACTGAAGAAACATTTCTCCATTTTGTCCCACAGAATCCCCACAAAAAGCACTCACAGCACAGGTTTCTAAGGCACATGTTCAAGATATTGAAGAGAATGAGTGCCGAAATACCCCAGTTCCAGTTCCGGGTGGAAAGCACCAAAAGCACAAAATAGACCACGCTGGAAACGGGAAAGGTTGACCAATTCTATGTACTGAATTTGCTTGAATTACTGGCCTGGATCTACTGATTACTGGAATTGGCCTGGATCTAATTATTTGGATATACTGAATAAACGGATTGCTGGAGGTACTGGCCTGGATCTAATCAACTGGATATCCTGAATAAACTGGATCACTGGATCTGGTGTTAGTTTACTTGGTGTCAAAGTTTGGCCTGGCACTACTGGACTGGGGCTAGGGCTGGGGCGCGAGACGGTGCGCGCACGACTCTTCGCGGGCTATATAAAGAGCGCTTTTCCCTCGCATTTTTTTCCTTACGTTCTAAGACTAAGGTTTGCTTGCAAAGCTCTCTATGCGGCGCAGTGCCGTGCCCACGAGGCAATGCTTTGGGGAAAGTCTCCGGCCGCTACAACGGAAACGTTGCAGAGATAATATCTGTGTACACTTCGGCGGGAGTCTTTTGGGCGTGTGTTTGTATACTGCTTGGGAGCACTCCCGCTAGTCCATTTTCAGGCCTTTTTTCCCCTCTTTTTTTTATTTTTGTGCCGGTTTTCGTAACTCCTCCGTTGGCCAGCTCCTCTGAGTCTTGCTGTTTTGCAGTGGTCAATTGTGGGGCTTTTAGCGGGTGCAATTACATGAAAGGGGGGTTGGTTTGGAATGGGGGGCGTGCAAGCAAGTAGGGAACGCGTGCTCGGGGGATAACTGCCGGAGTGTTTCCCCTGGAATTTCACGGAAAACCAGGGCTTCATTCGGCAACGGGATCGTGGATCCTAAACCATAGTCATAGCAAACGACCACTTTGGTTAACACAATGGAGCTCACTCTTGTCTCAGAACGTCCTTCAAGCTCGTGCCTCGGGCAATGCACAGTCGAATGTGCCGAGTTTTTACTAACGGGATACGAGTTACTCATGAATTTACTAACGGTAAGTCACGTTACTCATGGTTTTACTATTGGTAATGGTTGGTCACGTGATTCAATGATGAAACATCCAAGCAAACATAGAGTCAAGCTCTGAGAACTGCCACGGTCTGGAAAGATGGCCGGGTATTTTCGTGGACGAGATTTGCAACATTTCTGAAGATCACCCCAACTATTCCTTAGACATTACTAGTGTTGTATACACTATTACTACCACTATTACTAGCTGCTATTAGCGATTAGTGTTGCTTCACTGTCACTGCTACTGGTTGCTATTAGTGATTAGTGTATGTGAGTATAGTACATCGTAGGTCAGTCGAGTTTCCAGCGGGAGGACAATGCTGACGACGCCGTGGTGGCATTCCCTGCCAACTCGGCCATGTAGAGGAACAACGTGGTGGCCATGTTGATCCAGTTCCAGAACTGCCAGGGATGCACCACCACGACGTTGGCGGCGGCGGCGCCGGGCCACCATCCCCAGAGCACCAACTCCGAGCCAAGCTCGCCTTTATACAGCAACATCAAGTGTGTGTAGACGGCGATGATTATGCAGGGCGAGTAGGCATAGATCAAGCGAATGATGGCTGATGGAGGAGTACGGAAGTCGGACGTTTCTTTGATGGGTGTCCTTGGTTCTCGCGTCCGCAGTCGTTCAAGACGTTCGCTTCTGTCTCTGTCGAATCTGTCCCTTTCTGTCCTGTCCCTTTCTCCTCTTTCTGTCCTGTCCCTCTCAGCTCTTTCTGTCCAATCTGTCCTGTCGGCCCACTCTGTCCTCTCTGGTCTGTCACCTTTGTCCGGCCTCTCCAATGACGGTATGGACGATGAAGACACTTGCCTCAGACGGATCTGCGGAGTCCTTGGAGGCAGGTACGGAAGGCCATGGTAGATAGATGGAATGATCTTAGTGGCGGCGTAGAACACTCCGATACGGTAGGCCAAATTGATCAATAAGGGCAACGTCAACTTGTGGAGTGCAGACACTAAAAAAATCCAGATGGTGGTGAACAGGTGCGGGATGTTGGCCGCAAGAAACGGGAGAGCCAGGCTGATTTTCTCCAGCACCGGGTTGGGGTACTTGCTGATCTCGTTGCGGATGTTGATGGTGGTTTGCGTGAACAAGTTGGTGATGGTGTCCGTGGCATCCTGCGAGAGGATAGGGAATGTTTCGTAGATGCACCGCACGATGTAGGCGAAAAGGAGCGACGACTCAATCATGGAGCCCTTGCCCGAAACGATTCCATAGAGCCCCAAGCCCACGGTCAAGGTGAGGAACGAGCCCAAAAGCAGCGCATTGCCCAATTCCAACGTGAATGGGTTGATGAAGATGCGGTAGAGGAAGTAGAGGGCACCCGTGATGGTGGCACCGCTGCCCATGAGGCTAACAAAAAGCCAACTATCGGATTTATATACCGTAAGCCACTGCATTGTTTGGGAGACCAGCTGGATCAAGAGAAGCGTGCAGAACCCTTCTGCTATGGTAAACACCAGGGTCAGATGCATCAAAATATAGCGCCAGAGCGCCACAAACGGATGGCCCACGGACTCAAAGCCGCCGACATTGCCCCTGGCGCCTCCACCAAACGAAATGGCCTCCCTGGCCTCCTTGGCCAAATCCCTCGACTCATGCGAAAACAGAAGATAGAACATGAGGATGCTGGGGATGAAAAGGTGCTGCAAATAGTAAAACAACGAGAGCCAGCGAAGGAGCCCATGGCGCCGAGAAAGAAGCCGCCCCGTGGTTAGTAGGAAGTAGAGCACCAAAAGTGTAAGCGAAAACGATAGGCCACATGACACGCCGCCCACATCAAAGGCCAAGGGGATGGTGAGGACTATGAGCGCAAGGTAGTAGACGGAAAGGACGACTTTGGCCAAGTCCTTGATCCGTTTCATGGGGTATGTATATGTTTATGTGCAGTGTGCGGGAGAATAGATGTGAGTAGTTAGAGTTTTAAAAGGTTGTGAGAAGTGTGTGAGTGATAGGTGTTAAGGGTGTGAGAGAAATGGTGCGCGCACGACCTTTGATGGTATTAAAGTGGGAGACTGGGGCGAGGGGTGGTGATTGGGAGGAGGGGGTCTTCAGGCAGTATGTTAAATTCTTTAAGATTATTC
Source organism: Metschnikowia sp. 13-106.1 (assembly GCA_002374735.1). NCBI lineage: Eukaryota > Fungi > Ascomycota > Pichiomycetes > Serinales > Metschnikowiaceae > Metschnikowia > Metschnikowia sp. 13-106.1. The sequence goes on from NLAL01000143.1 coordinate 41,082, forward strand.
TGCTTTCCTTTTACGGGTGTGGAAGGGCACGTCTAGACTGTGTATACTGTACGCTACGCTACGCGGTGGTTGCGAGCCCTGCTCACCCATATCTAGTTAAATTCCAGGCCCTTATTTTAGTCAAATGAGGTATAAAACTTGGACTACTATAGTGTACTATACTGTAGTGTACTGTATATTATATACCACACTACACACTACACACTACACACTACTATACTATACTACTACACACTACACTACACACTACACACTACACACTACACACTACACACTACACTACACACTACACACTACACACTACTATACTATACTACTACACACTACTATACTATACTACTACACACTACTATACTATACTACTACACACTACTATACTATACTACTACACACTACTCTACACACTACACTATACACTATACACTACACACTACACACTACACACTACTATACTATACATTGTACTCGGTTTATTCTCTAGATCTTCGGGTCTAAACTACTATGGGTCAAGATATATCACTGTAAATCAGAGTGTAACAGAGTGTAACAGAGTGTAACAGAGTGTAACAGAGTGTAACAGAGTGTAACAGAGTGTAACAGAGTGTAACAGAGTGTAATTCTTGAAACACTGAACACTTAGCTCTAGCAAATCATTCTAAGGTCTAAACGTCTAAATTCCAAATAGTATAATATCCGTCGAAATAGACAAGAGTAGTATTTCTACCACTCAATATTGTACCATTCCACCAGTATACTACGTACCAGTCTAATGATCTATTACCAGTATCTTCTATATTATATCCGTAGATGCTTCCTCAGTAATAGGATCCGGCCATCATTATAAATCCTGCAGCAGAGCAGTCAAAGGGGTAGTAACAGTATCCGACAAGGAGTTGAGTGAGAAGGACTTTAGTGACAATCAACCTTAAAGGGCTTGGTAACGGCGAACCGACTCGGTGGACTCGTGAAATCCCCATCCAGTTATTACCCCATCCATTTTGCTTCTAACAGATTAAATAACGTCAGTTTTTGGTGTCTGCCACCTGCTTTAGTTTGTATCATTCCAGGAAGGTTACTAATAGTAGTAGTCAGCCATAGTCAGCCATAGTCAGCCATAGTCAGTATGCAGTAGTAATATTTGTATAAAGTAGTAGTAGTAGTAGTAGTAGTAGTAGTAGTAGTAGTAGTAGTAGTAGTAGTAGTAGTAGTAGTAGTAGTAGTAGTAGTAGTATATAGCAATACTTCTCAATTAGCAACTTTTTGGCCCTGTGTGCAGAAAAGATACATACATTAAAAAATACTGAAATTTAAACCAAATGTTTGCCCATCTTGGCTTTGCATATAGTAGACCAGTTTCCATCTCTTCCGGCATATCAAGAATTCCATGAGGACTATTCACTTAATTCTCGCCTCTCTTGTGATTACTACAGTTTGGGGTAAGTGCCCGTTAGTAATGTTTGCTCAAATTGAAGGTGTCTTTGTACCTCTTTCAGGTGAACCTCTTGAAGATTCCTTCTCTCAATTACGTGTACCTGCTTATGGAAACTCGTTGTCCACGGCCGTCGAATTCAGTCTGCACAACAATTATGTGACCACCGAATATGAGTCCAGTCCGGGTCTTTTGGGGTTTCTCGGTTCCACTGTGGCATTTGGTCGTTATATTACTCCGAATAAATGTTTTAAAAGAGCAAGGAGCAGGAAGTGGTTGAACGGTTAAATTTGAGCCGTATTAAATCACTTTTTTGGCGTGAAAATGCTAATTTTATCTTGAAACATAAAATGATTTATGAAATGCTTTTATCCTTATATAAAGTAATGATTTTTAGGGTAGGTTTATACGCTTAATATATAATAAAAACATACAATATGTGTGTCAGGGACCCTAAAAGATAATATTATGATCCTCCTACTTAGGACATATTATTATGAAGTATAGTCGATAATATAGTATATTGGAATTTTCACTACATGAGATGTGTATGTACCATACGACTACACTACACTATACTACTACACACTACACTATACTACTACACACTACACTATACTACTACACACTACACTATACTACTACACACTACACTATACAGAGTCATATAAGTAGCTCAGATTTCTCCTCTAGAAAATCATCAACGAAGAAAGATAACTCAGTACTTGACATCACAAGAATCTAACACTATACTGTAGTGACTGTAGAGTACTATACTGTACTATATTTATTATACTGTAGTGACTGTAGAGTACTATACTGTACTATATTTATTATACTGTAGTGACTGTAGAGTACTATACTGTACTATATTTATTATACTGTAGTGACTGTAGAGTACTATACTGTACTATATTTATTATACTGTAGTGACTGTAGAGTACTATACTGTACTATATTTATTATACTGTAGTGACTGTAGAGTACTATACTGTACTATATTTATTATACTGTAGTGACTGTAGAGTACTATACTGTACTATATTTATTATACTGTAGTGACTGTAGAGTACTATACTGTACTATATTTATTATACTGTAGTGACTGTAGAGTACTATACTGTACTATATTTATTATACTGTAGTGACTGTAGAGTACTATACTGTACTATATTTATTATACTGTAGTGACTGTAGAGTACTATACTGTACTATATTTATTATACTGTAGTGACTGTAGAGTACTATACTGTACTATATTTATTATACTGTAGTGACTGTAGAGTACTATACTGTACTTATATTTTATACTAATTCCAAAGTAAAAAGTAGAGATGAGTTTGTATACTCTCGAGATATGAAAGTTTATTAGGGGGATCCAATTCGACAATGCTTTAATATGCCCCAATAATTTTTTAAATGGAATCTATTAATAGAGAAAGAAAAACCAACAACAGGATATCCCCATTTACTAGTTTGCCTGCACGGAGCTCCACAACCTACCGGTATGATATACTATCTATACTATCTATACTATACTATCTATACTATACTATCTATATTATACTATACTATACTATACTCTACTATCTATACTCTACTATCTATACTCTACTATCTATACTATACTCTACTATCTATACTGTACTGTACTGTACTGTACTATACATACTATACTGTCTCCGTCCACATGCAGTATGGTGGATATGCAGTCCACCAGTCATGCATGTCTAGGAACCCTCACACGTCAACACTCCCCTGAAGCCTGGAGCGTAGCGCCAGGTTTCCCAAACGAGATCTTTCGCGTGAGTGAGCGTACGAGATAACTCATCTGCTTTTCTAATGCTCTCACTCTGTACTTCTAATCGAAACGTAGGAATGGGAGGTGTGTCCAGAACAAGTTCTTCTGGAGCGCCTTCGTGAAAGTATCCGCAACGTTTTCCTGGGTGGGAACGTACTTGACTGCGACATGTCCTAATTTCACCCTTTGACCAGTGTATCTTTCTTTGAGCTCGATATGTTTGCTCATAGCTTGAGACTCCCCTTCTTAAGATAAATCCTGTACACCCCTAAGATGGTGTCTTTGGATCGAAGACATCGTGTTCGCAAGACCGTGTTGTTGGTCATCAAGATTCGATTTGAGTTCTGAGAGTTTCAGCTCAGTCGCCCGTGCGTGTTTCGCAACATTAGCATCGGTTTCGAGAAGTCGGTCGCGTATCTTTTGATCTGAATCGGTGATAGCCTCGTTGACATCCAGGATAAACTTTTGTTCGAAATCTTG
>NLAL01000177.1:0-35562 GCA_002374735.1 Metschnikowia sp. 13-106.1
TCACGTGTTCTTTTTTCCATAACTTTTTGTCTAATTTTGGTCTACTACTGTACTACACCACCAGGACTACACCACCAGGACTACACCAGGACTACAGGCCTTCTCTACTGCTACTACTAACTGTCCTCTATTCTCGATACACTACTAAGGCACTATCACCTACTATTTACTATACTATACTACTCACTCTAAAACGATAGTCTCCTACACTGCACCACATACTTTAAAATGCACTATACTTCTACACATTACCCCCGTACTACAATGTACTACCAGTCTAGTTTCTACTCTACTAATACATTACAACTATATGTGTTTTTGATTGATTAAGAAATGAGCCGTAGCTACCACCTGTTAGATTATGGCTGAACGCATCTATGTCAGAATCCATGCTAGAAGAGATGATGTTTAAAAAAGGTTAAAATATGCGTTTTACTCTCAAGACCATATAGTGATGATTCTGGATAGAAATTCCCTGTGATGCACTTGAAGCAAAAAATACTCGACTTCCTATACGACCACTATACTACACTACCGTCCAGTGCTGTACCCTCTGTTATACTGTACTCTATTCTACTGTACTCTATTCTACTAACTATACTGAGTGATTAACAATTTATACGAAATGTACTGATTATAACTACCCTACTAGTCTTTCCTACCATGCACCACTCTCTACTCCCATGTACTACTCTCTACTTGTATTAGAACTGCTCTCCTACTACACTCCACCAGCTTCTTATTCTATATGATACTAGTTCCCAAATACTCCACTTTATACTATAGTATAAAATCCATTTTACTACTCTGATACTGATTACCCATACTAGTATTATTACTGCTCATGGTATAGTTACAATAGTTCTGTAGACAGACTATAGAGACTAACTATCTAGACAGACTATAGAGACTATCTATCTAGACAGACTATAGAGACGGAGTGGTAAGCTAAGACTCGCCACTAATGGTTAAGAAAAGTACCTTTTAAATAATGCCTATTGGTTCAATTCCAAATTAGCTCAACCCAAATATTTCTATATCAATATTTTTTGATTTAATTTTTAAAAAAAAAAAAAAAAAATTCACTCAATGCAAGCCACTTAACGACAGCTGCAGAAGGCCACTTACTCATCCATTTTGGGAAACAATCAAGCACAAACTGGTGAAATTACATGGAGTATTCATTACTGTTTAGAGTTTTATAAAGCATTTCGGCTTCTGAAATTGATTACAGGTGTTTCTACTGATGATTACTTGACCACCACACCATCAAAAACATATTACAAATCTACCATCTTTTTCTTGGTACCAAATGATGATAAAGGGTATTCATGGGCTTGGACGTGATTTGTGGTGGTAGAAAAGATTATTCATATATGGTTACGAGCCCCGCTTGTTAGCGTGAGATTTTCGCACCTGAGAATTCGAAACCACTTGAGAGTCTGCAATAGTCTGCAATATGCCTGCAACGCGCTTACATGCACTACACCTCAAATGCTCCACTACACCTCAAATGCTCCCCATAATCTTAATTACACTGTCCTACAACGGAGAAAAGAGTACCATGGGTTTAGTACGTCCACACCGATAAAATAAAAAAAAGAAAGAAAGAAAAAATGACAAATTCATTAACAGCTTCTTATTGTTCGTTATTTACTATCCAATAAACAATTTAATTAAGCATCTTGTCTTGATTTAATCTACCCTTGACCCAGGGCAACAAAGACATGCCACAGCTCTACGCCCAGAACGCCATCCGAAAAGCCAACCAAAGTGTCATTCTTTACATCTAGCCGCCACAATCGATGTCGTGGCTTCTCGTGTGAAAACGGCTGTCAAAATGCGGTCGGTCACGGGCAATCACAGTCATTAAGGGCATAGACAAGGTACTCCAGACCATGAAGTTGGAGCCGATCTCTCTCGTCATGGACAAGTTCAACGAGCAATTCAAAGACTTGGATGCCCTGATCAATGACTACGAGTCGGCCACCAACAACTTCAACGCGTTGATCACGCCGCAGGAGGATGTGGACGAGTTGTTGATCCAAGTGGCGCACGAGTTGTTGATCCAAGTGGCGCACGAGTTGTTGAGCCAAGTGGCGCACGGGGCGGCCATTGACATGAAGCAGGGGCTCAACGAAATCAAGGTCAACCTAGACATCCCGAAAAGGGCCATCAGCGAGGAATTTTCGTGCAAAGTTTTTTTTCCTCTTGTCGTATAGTTATGGGCTTTCCCTTCCTGGTGGTGTACTTATGCCATCGTTGGTTATGGGCTTTTCCTTTTATGTCATCGTTGGTTATGGGCTTTCCCTTCCTGGTGGTGTACTTATGCCATCGTTGGTTATGGGCTTTTCCTTCCGGGTGGTGTGCTTTTGTCATCGTTGGTTATGGGCTTTTCCTTCCGGGTGGTGTACTTATGCCATCGTTGGTTATGGGCTTTTCCTTCCGGGTGGTGTACTTATGCCATCGTTGGTTATGGGCTTTTCCTTCCGGGCGGTGTGCTTATGCCATCGTTGGTTATGGGTGCTACAGTGGGCCGTCTCTTGGGTATCAACTCTCAGGTCATCCAGAATAAGCTAGATGCGGCCTACTTGGCTACATGCACCGCCAAAACGTGCGTAGTGTCTCCTTCTTCATATGCTGTTGTTGGAGCAGCGTCTTTCACTGCTGGAATCACCTAACTCAAGTTGTCGGTGGTGGTGATTATATTTGAGGTTACTGGGGCCGTTTCATACGTTATTCCAATTATGATTTCGGTGATCACGGCCAAATTCGTGAACGATTGGCTCTGTGAGGAGAACATCTACGTTTCTTGGCTCTGTGAGGAGAACAACCACGATGCTTGGCTCTGTGAGGAGAACAACCACGATGCTTGGCTCTGTGAGGAGAACAACCACGATGCTTGGCTCTGTGAGGAGAACATCTACGATTCTTGGCTCCGAAACAAGTTTAATTGCGGCACTAGCTCGTTGTTGGTGAACTCCAATGAAGGTGATGGACTTTGTGTGTTCTCCAACTTGCCAGCACGTGTGCGGTCGAGAATCCCGGATATTACCATCCAAAGGTTCATGAGCCCGTCGAATAAGACTCGCCACTTGAGCTTGGCTCCCAAAATCCCATATGATCTCCGTGACATCTATGGCTTTCGAGCGGACGATAACCATTAGGGGTACCCACTTGTGAGTAGCGAGGAATCGCCGGTTGATTTGGGCTACTTACCGAAAAAGGATGTTTATAAGCTGATTTTGCAGTCCATGAGCAATGTGCAGCTGCAGGACGCCATGATCTGCTTTAAAACTACTGTATCTTCTTTTCTAGAAGACGAGCAGAGAGTCTATGAGCATGAAATAGCTGACAAGTTGTCAATGGCCTTCTGGTACAACAAGAACAACAAGAACAACAAGAACAACAAGAACAACAAGAACAACAAGAACAACAAGAACAACAAGAACAACAAGAACAGGAACAGGAATCTAAAATACTAAGGTTAATATTTTAATTTCAATTACCATCTACACCGTCAGGCTTTTTTCAGTGTAGTCTATGTTCATGTATGTTAGGTGTTGGTGAGTGGTTTAGTCTGATGGCATCAGTTATAGTCAGAACTCAAACGATACCTTTAAAAAAAGGAACGGACACCCCAGACCAATACTAAGTGTCAATTGATGAGTGGATAGAGTAGTTGTGTGTAGTACTGTGTATCATGGTATAATGTAGGGTAATAGTATAGTGTGGTGTAGCGCAGTTGTAGTAATTAGTATGGTACAGTGTTTCTCAAAAGTATTCAAACCAGTGCGACAAAATGGTTCGACCCACACTAGCGAAATTAAACAACCTAAAATCCAGTTTCGTACTTGTGACTGAAAAATTGCTAACCATTTAAGTTTCGATATAAACAGTTTATATGAAGTCTTTATTAAATATTAAAAACACTAGCTTTTTGGATTATTGGTTTGGTTGAGTTTCCTAATGTGTATGAACCATTTTGGCGCGCTGTTTGAACCATTTTGGCACGCTGGTTTGAACCATTTTGGCGCGCTGTTTGAACCATTTTAGAAGGCTGTTTGATTACTTTTGAAAGACCCTGTATATAAAGAACAAATGCCTAAAAGTTGATTCCGCAACATGGCCAAATATGTACGAGTATCGAAGGTTCTATCTCAACATATGATTTTGATACTTTTATTCATTTTTGAAATCATCGATAGTTCCAATTTGGTTACATGCAGAGTCTATTATAGACATACTTTGCATACTAGAGTAAACCCTGCATACTAGAATACACCTTGCATATTAGAATACACCCTGCATATTAGAATAAACCCTGCATATTAGAATATACCCTGCATACTAGAATACACCTTGCATATTAGAATACACCCTGCATACAAGAGTGTACCTGCATACAAGCCAAATCTAAAAGCATATTAGTACACCACACTAGTCTTAAATATTTAGTTTAGTGTTTTGTAACAGAAATGTGCGTTGAAGAAAATTCTACATTTCAAGTAATCTAGTGCTTTCAGAGGAGTGCACTGTCATATGTGTGGAGCTGTAGTGTTATATACCAATAGACTGGTGGAACTGTAAGCTATAATAACTTTTAAAACCGGTTGTTTTAATGTAATAATAAAGTATAAATTTATGTTATTATTTCCTTCTTTTTTATTGTTCTTCTTTAGGTATCATTACTTGTTTTACACCAATTCTGGTATAATTATTACTAATTCTAGCTTCATCATGCATGTTTTTTGTATTTTTTTTTGTTTTTTTTTTGTTTAATTTGGATTTGTTTAACCTATTTTGAATAGATCATAAAAAAGTAATCTCCAAAATATCTAAGACAATAAAAATAAGAATGAGAATGATCCAGGGACCCGCGCGATCTTGAAATTATGATGTCTATGATACATGCAGGACTTTTCAACAATTGCAGTGGACTAGGGTATTCCACAAAGAGGACAACTTGTCGTTGGATAAATGTGTTGGAGGACATATCAAGATGAAGTTGATGATGAGTCCAAGTTGTTTTCTTGACATGGTCCAATATCGAGACCAATCTCTTGTTCCAGCAAGATCTTTATGGTTGCACTGGTCACCAAATGATGAGACTAGATCTTTTTGTTTGCCCGAACCAATGATATCTCGAACCAATGATATTTCGAACCAATGATATCTAGAACCAATGATCTAGAACCAATGATCTAGAACCAATGATATCTAGAACCAATGATCTAGAACCAATGATATCTAGAACCAATGATATTTCGAACCAATGATATCTAGAACCAATGATATTTCGAACCAATGATATCCTCAACCAATGATATTTCGAACCAATGATATTTCGAACCAATGATCTAGAACCAATCTTCTTTGGTTCGATATCATCCTTCGAATTATATTAAGCCGGTCTATTCATCGCTGAAGAGTGTCCGTGCAAGTTTCCGTCGCAGTTGCAAAATGTAAGCACCTCGTTGTTCAGCGTAATTCTCCCATTGATGTTCAGTCGACGCCGAGAACCTCAGCTCTTAGAATCGTCTTTGTAATGTTGAAATAAGGAGTCAAATACTCTCTGGTATAACCACAAACACCACTTTGAATGGCGGCCATTTTGCCATGCCGAAAAGTCTTCTTGTACCTTGAGTACTCCTCAATATCCGTTAAATAAGCCCACCACATAAACGCTAAGCTTCTGTACTGGTGTACTGATTTACTTAGTATAGAGTACGTTGGGATTTAACGATAGGGTTTGCTCAAAGGGGAAAGAGTGCATAGTACAAAATAATAATGCATTGTCTTCAGGGGTGTGTCAATGTAGAACTACCGTGCCATTTCCTGCATCTGGGCACACTGTCCAGTCGACTCCAATCCAGAACCCCACCATGCAGTCCCTCTCCAATCCACGCACCAATTGCCACTGACTTGCCTACTTGTCTGTCTACTTTTCGGTGTACTTTTATGTCTCACTGTCTTGAAGCGTGTCTGTCTATTTTGTCTATTTTGTCTGTTTTGTCTATTTTGTCTATGTTGTCTAATTTGTCTAATTTGTCTAATTCGGTCTGTCTATCTGTCTGTCTGCAGATCGTTGGGAGACTCTGATTTGATGCGCACTCGATCTCAGTTCCGTGCGCGTTGCCGCTGTTTATTTTCTCTTGCTTTTTCATCCTCAATCAACTCGAGTCTGAGTTTGACCCACTGTCCAATCACCGTTCGAGCAAGTTTCGACTCTCCACCTGAAACAACTGAAACTTCTGGAACAAATCTGAAACAAATCTGAAACATTCCTGATACATTCCTGATATATTCCTGAAACTCCTTAAATAATTCTGAAATAATTCGGGGCCTGATCTAAACCTTCTGAAACACTCCTGAAGTACTTGTGAAACAATCCTGGAACAACTGGGTCTGTCTGAACAATTCTGAAATAAGTGGACCGGTCTGAACCAATCTGAATCAGATTTGAAACAATCCTGAATATCTGAAACAGAGTGTAACCACTTAAGACTTCGGAGTTAATCCAGATATACGTCTCACTCTAATAATCGTCAGTTTAATTGATTCGGGTTTCTGGTCTGAATCATAATTGACTATCTCAGAGCAGTCACCAGTCTAAATCTAATCTAGTTTCAGTCTATTAGTCTATTAGTCTATCAGTCTACTAGTCACTAACTGGTCTATAACTAGTTTTAATATCTAGTGCTACTACCAGTCTACTGGTGCTACTACCCGGTTAACTAGTCTCTCAAGTCTACTAGTGCTACCAGTTCCACTAGCCTTTTCCTGTCTATTAACTCCTCTGGTCAACTAGTCTATTAGTGTTCATACCGGTGCATCAATTACTGCACCAATACTCAGTCAGTGCATTAGTCATGTCATTTCAGGACCTTATTCCCGTGGTAAACAAGCTCCAGGATATCGCCACCACCACGCAATTGTCGGATATCGACTTGCCGATCCTTGCGGTGGTGGGCTCGCAGTCGTGTGGCAAGTCGTCGGTGTTGGAAAACATTGTGGGGAAGGACTTTCTTCCCCGGGGAACGGGCATTGTGACCCGCAGACCCTTGGTGTTGCAGTTGATCAACATCAAGAAGGATGACCCTATAGTGACTGCCAACGGCCATAGCTACGGGGAATCCAACGGCAATAGGTCTTCCAACCTGGGCTCTGGCAACGGCTCACGTGAGATCAACCTAGAGGAGCACTTGAGAAAACACGCCCAGGGCAATTCCGGCTCTTCTAGCCCCTCTGGCTCTTCTGCTTCGGAAGATGTGGAGTGGGGAGAGTTTTTGCATATTCCCGGTAAGAGGTTCTACGATTTCCACGATATCCGGTCGGAAATTGAGGCGGAAACTGCTCGGATTGCTGGAAAAAACAAGGGCATTTCCCGTCTTCCCATCAACTTGAAGGTGTACTCCACTAGAGTACTCAACTTGACGTTGGTGGACTTGCCGGGCCTCACCAAAATCCCCATTGGTGACCAGCCCACGGATATCGAGAAGCAGACCCGCAACTTGATCATGGAGTACGTGTCCAAGCCGAACTGCATCATCTTGGCTGTTTCGCCTGCCAATGTGGACTTGGTCAACTCCGAGTCCTTGAAGCTTGCGAGACAGGTGGACCCTACGGGTAAGAGAACCGTGGGGATTCTCTCCAAGATCGACTTGATGGACCAGGGCACCAATGCGCTCGATATCTTGAAGGGCAATGTGTACCCATTGAACCTCGGGTTTATTGGCGTGGTCAACCGGTCGCAGCAGGATATCCAGGAGAGCAAGTCGTTGGACGACTCTTTAAAGGCAGAACAGCAGTTTTTTGTTAACCACCCAGCCTACAGAGCCATTGCCAATAAGTGTGGCACGCGGTACTTATCTCAGACGTTGAACAAGATCTTGATGAACCATATCCGCGACCGTTTGCCGGATATCAAGGCCAAGCTCAATACATTGATGAGTCAGGCCGAACAGGAGTTGTCTTCTTATGGGGAACTTCCATCTTTGGAGTCCACTAAGGAGGGCCGGTCTGCGCTTCTCTTGAGCTTGATGACCAAGTTCGCCAATAGCTTTGTGAGTTCTGTGGACGGAACTTCGCTCAACAACGTGCTGATCAAAGAACTCTGTGGAGGGGCACGCATCTATTACATTTTCAACGAGTTGTTTGGGTCTCTGTTGGCGCAGATCAACCCCACCCATAACCTTTCTATTAAGGATATCCGGACGGCCATCCGCAACTCATCGGGGCCCAGACCCTCGCTTTTTGTGCCAGAGCTTGCGTTCGACTTGTTGGTCAAGCCGCAGATAAAGTTGTTGGAGGATCCTTCTCGCCGGTGTGTGGAGATGGTGTATGAAGAGCTCATGAAGATCGTCCACAGCATCTGCAACGCAGCAGGCGACTTGGAGATGAACAGATACCCCCGGCTCCAGGCCAAGCTCATTGAGGTTGTTTCCGATTTACTCCGGGAAAGATTAGGCCCCACCATCAAGTATGTGGAGTCCATGATCGACATCCAGCAAGCCTACATCAACACCAACCACCCCAACTTCGTGGGAGCAGCTGAAGCCATGTCGACGGTGGTGGAGGAGAGACGCAAGCAGCGTGAGCATGAGCAGACGTCCAAGTTGCGTCTTGCCACGCAGAAGATCTTGAAGAAGTCCAAGGTGGAGAAGGAGTTTGAGGAGCAAGAACAGGAAGAAGATGAGGAGGACGAGAAAAAGGCCGGCATCGATATCAGTCAGGTGGACGACGAGGCCAAGCCTTCCAAGCACAAGAGATCGGACTCCAACAAGACCAACATCTCGTTCCAGTCGGAGTCCACGCACCAGGAAACCTACTTCAACTACTTTTTCGGCAGAGATCCCGTGATGCACCAGCAACACATGCAAACTCAAGCACAATTGAACCCTACGCCGTTCAAGTACCCCCAGAGCGACGAGGGTGTGAACTTCAACCAGAACTTCATGAACAATGGGGTGTTGAACGACTTGAAGGATATGCACATTGGAGAAAACGGGGCCAAGGATCACGAGCAGCAGGACGAGATCGCGGAGCTCAACGAAAGAGAGCAATTGGAGTGTGAGTTGATCCGGCGGTTGATAGTGTCGTACTTTGGCATTGTGCGGGAGATTGTCCAGGACCAGGTGCCCAAGTCCATCATGTGCTTGTTGGTTAACTACATCAAGGTGCACATCCAGAACCGGCTTGTGGTCAAGCTCTACAACGAGAACTACTTCGACGACTTGTTGAAGGAGGACGAGACCATCCAGATGGAACGCGAGAAGTGCTTGGCCTTGTTGAAGACCTACCGGGAGGCCTCGCGGGTCATCAGCGAGGTGGTGTGAGCCAAAGCAATCATGTATAAAGTGTATGTAGATAGTATAAAGTTGTTCAGGTTATGTAGTATAAAGTATACTCATATTAACACGCTTGGTTACAGTATTGATGAATCCAATATAGTACACCCAGAAAAGGTATAAACCAGAAGAAACTAAAACATATGCATAGTTAATCGGATTCTGATGTGTAAAACCAAAATTTCGAAGAATTATTCTTAAAACAAGAGAATTAAGAATCATTAAGGAATACAGAATCCTTAAATGCAGTCGTGATAAAATATCAGGATTGGGAAAAAGGAGCCTTACAGCTTACCCGAAACCCTGCATTATTCTTAGCATTGTTCAACATGAAATTTAAGGTTTCAATAACTTTAACACTGTCTAATTCCACTGTTTTATCCCACTGTTTTATCCCACTGTTTTATTCACGTGTGAATAATAATTGATCAAACTGTTAGAACCATGATAGGCAGGGCCCTGTATATAGAGGATCCATGAAGCCTACTCTTCCGATCGTAACAATGGCCATGGCATCATTGTACGAAGTACCATGATAGCTGTGATACGGAGTTTGCAATAGTCATGGTGGATTCTGAAATAGTCATGGTGGATTCTTCGTGCAATGATGGCTATCATTGTTCTAGTGGAGGTTTTTCGGTCCCACATTCCTCTCAAAGTTAACTAAGCCACTTCGGTTCCTCTCTTTGAGGAACCATCAACGAGCAAAGTATCAGTAAGGCATAAATGGATTAAAGAACATAACACAAATAATTAGAAATGTAATTTTTTGTTGCTATAGTTTGTTGAGGGTAAATGGAAATCCACCATGGTCCTTTTGATGTGTTTTGATGTGTTTTGGTCTTTTTTTGGTCTGTTTTGGTCTGTTTTGATGTGTTTTGGTCTGCTTTTTGGTCTGCTTTTTGGTCTGCTTTTTGGTCTGCTTTTTGGTCTGCTTTGGTCTGTTTTGGTCTGTTCTTGTACGAGTGTAAACCTTCACCTTCCATCGCCAAACTAGTCAACAGCCACTCATCCTCCTTTTTATTTCTCCATCAGCAATGGCTTCTTAGAGCATTGGGCCAAAGCCAGTATTTGCATAATGGCACAACTCCTCCAAGTCAAACCCACTGTGGAAACTTTGAAATGGGCTTTGTAGGATCCTGGGTATGTGACTTGGTGCTCCTCGATGGGCCTATCACACCCTATTCCAGTACTTCTTTTTGCTGTGTATATGATAGTGTGCGAGCCTCCATCAATAAAAAGGTGGATATGGGTAGAAGACTTACCTATTACCCATTCATGTTCTCGAATCTCGTTCTCATATCTCATTGTCATATCTCGTTCTCATATCTCGTTCTCATATCTCGTTCTCATATCTCATTCTCAATGCTTTCTTTCAACGTCATACCAAGGTAAGACGAATACTAACATACCCGTCTATAGGTCATGGAGAAATCAATTAGTAAAGTTGCTTAATCATCAGAATAAACCCAACCATAGTAATTACTCTGGCATTATGGATAAAGCCATTGTACCCGCGTATGTAGGATTTATCGGGCAGTTCGAGGCTTTATATTTCATCTCCTTTCCATCCTCTGAGTGTATCATTCTTTTCTTAATTTTGGATGCAAGTTCTTCTCCAGAAGATGTGTATCTTTTTGGGTAAAAGTGTGTGGAAGTTGAGAAGCGGTTCTGACGGTTCTGACGGTTCTTAAGTTTCTGACAGCTCCCACGGTTCTGATTGTTCTGACTCTGACAGCTCTGACTGTCCATAAAGTAACGACCTGAAGTATCCACAGCTATGTCGACCAAAACAGTCCATCTATTTGCATCCATGGTACTGTATAAAATGAAAAAACTACCACATAGGAAGAAACGTACTAAACAGAATACGTTTAGGGTGGTCTGGCCTCTCCTGCACTTTCCCATGAGTAAAGACTTGTGCGACATAAGATTCACCACAAGAGTCAACAGCGAGTTCATATGTTCCAGAGCCCCCGTGCGGTGATGAAGCTGGGGAGTGGATATTGGAATTGAATGACCGGTCTTCTTTTAGTTACAGGTTTGGCAGAATCAATGGCTCCATGTGGGTTGGCAGTAATGACTCAACACTCTGATTTTCTAATAATGATGTGTCTGTTAGACTATCAAAAAGAGTCAAAGCATGTGTATGTGCCGATGTGTCTGATTAGGACCGGGGCCTGCTCAAAACATACAATGTAAGAGGGTCGGTAAGCCGATTGTTCACGAGCAGGCGGCGGTTCAACGAGTATTTGATCTGTTTCTTCTCATCCAACGAAATGAGCGACAGATCGTCATCTGGCTCCATGAACAGAAACGTAAAACTCCTCTCTAGCAACGCCGACAGAGCCGAGCGTGACACCTGAGGCATGAGCTTGTGGGTCTCCAAAAACTGCACATCCCCAGCAGAAAAGCCCTGGTTGAGTGCATACCGTAGATCCACAATGTACCCTAGAGAAACCACCAACTTACACTTCCACTTGCTGGCGATCTCCTGCACCACCACGGAAGCTCTGGAAACGCTTCTTTTGGGAAACAACTCCGCAAGCCTGGCCTGCGCCACCACGGCCCATATGCATGGGCCTAGGTCTTGCCATAGGTTATTCAAGTCGTAGTTGCTCAAGCGGATCAGAGCCGTGGCCGAAAGTGTGAGTGTGGATTTCTCATTGACCGCGATCTGGTTTTCTGCGAGCACGTGCTTGCGGTGCACAAAAATGCGGATGGGAATGGTGTGTTGGGGTGTCACCGAGACGTATGTCACGGTAGCAGGCATGGGTAAGGAGTGAGAGTGAGGACTTGATGCGCGATACACTCCGTTGTAGTAGTGCGCCAATGATAGTACTATCAATACAATCATACTAACTAATACAATCAATACAATCAATACAATCAATACAATCAATACAATCAATACAATCAATACAATCAATACAATCAATACAATCATACTAACTAATACTAATCATACTGGTCAATACTAATCATACTGATCATACTAATCAATACTAACGAATGCTGATCAATACAATCATACTAACCAATGCTGATCAATACAATCAATACAATCATACTAATCAATACTAATCATACTAACCAATGCTGATCAATACAAGACAATGCTGATCAATACAATCATACTAACCAATGCTGATCAATACAAATCATACAAATCAATACAATCATACTGATCATACTAACTAATACAATCAATACAATCAATACAATCAATACAATCATACTGATCATACTAACTAATACTGATCAATACAATCATACTAACTAATACTGATCAATACAATCATACTAACTAATACTAATCAATACTAATCATACTAATCAATGCTGATCAATACAATCAACACAATAAATACTGTGGAGCCCATACCGAATTCATCCATATTTGATTTGCCAACGAGTTGCATGCCGTTTTTTTCTAGTGACAAGATGACAGTGGCTTGGAAAGGACTGTGATAATTCTCAAGCATCTTGGACCCGCAGGTAGTAGGCACCTTTAGCGTGGCTATATTGTCCTTTGCAGCATGTATTAAATGATATTTGCCAGCAGCATATGTTAAATGATATTTGCCAGCAGCATCTGTGAAATGATATTTGCCAGCAGAATATGTTAAATGATATTTGCCAGCAGCATCTGTGAAATGATATTTGCCAGCAGAATATATTAAATGATATTTGCCAGCATGATCTGTGAAATTTGGTCTTGAAGATATAAAGCAATTGTTAGGATCGCCTTTAGTAGGGCGCCTACTTGACAATGATCGTTGACTGACTCTCATAAAGTGATGTGTGTTTCTGTTTATGCAAAGAATATACTTTTACGTGCGGAAAGCATCAATATATGATGGCAAACCCACAAGCACAGACCTCATAGACGTTGTGAAGTAAATTTATCTTCAGCAATAAGTCTTTGCCATTCATGTACTCGCTTTTAGCGTGTGGGTCTTTGTTTTCCAAAAAGAGAAAGCACAATAATGAATGCGAAATAAGACTCTAGAGAACGGGCCGAGTACTTCTGAAAGGCCACGAAACATAGACATGGGCAAATCACCTTACTATGAAGACATTTACAAAAGTTTTTATTCATGTACCTATAGAACTAAGTTGCTTATCTACTGTCTTTCTTAGTTGAAGTACTTTGATTTGCACCCATTACTATAGCACTATCCAGAGGAGGAATAAGCTTACATGAGCTAACCATTTTATTACACAGCCTCCTAGAAGACCCCAATTTTTTGACGGAACAGGTACTGGAACAGACTAGTCAGGAATTAATTCCTCATGGCTTATCACAAGAAACTACAGGTCCCGCCTATTTATTCTTGGCAACTGCCCAAGTATTCTTACCTCACATCTTATCACTCTAGTTACCGCAAACTTCCTAATACTACAGTACACTAAGTACTACATTACAATACCTTATATGACACAGACATATTTCGTTGTTGACCTCTTCACCTTCACCTACACTCCATGTTGGTAGCATTTGCAGGTGTATTCGGGTCATTAGTCTGGACGCGGTAGCTAGTGCACTGAACTGCTTCTCTACACAATTTTACAGCCGAGCCATAGTCTTAAATTACTTTCCCTCTTTACTAGTCATGTCACCACCATGAATGGTCATGCTACTTTATACTTTACCGACTCATACCTAATTAGGTTACTAGTTACCAGTTCCTACCCTATACGCTGTGTCACGTGCCCGGCTCGCATGCGCGACAGGTAACATTGCCGCAAATTACCACTCACTCGCTACTCCTACTAGTCATACCTATATGCAAACTAAATACTTGAGGAGTTCTGGAAGCTAGAGTTCTGGGTCCTAGAGTTCTGGGTCCTAGAGAACTATAAAAACCTGTGGACTGCATGGAGACGTTGACTGTTGAAAATGTTCTTCTCCAGCTCCGCGAGTTCTTGGTCATTTGGATCTCCCAGATCCTCTACCACAATCAAATCTACCCCGACAACATTTTCGAAAAAAAGAAGTACTTGGACTTGATTATCTACGAGAACAAAAAAACAATCCCAACTAGAAATTATGCACTTTTTCCGGGTGTTTTTTTTTTTTAACGCTCCCTAGACATTTTAGCGTATACTTAACATCGCTGCGCATCTTTAGTATTTTGTTGCTACGAGTGCGTTTGCAGCCAAAGCGCGAACCCACACTATTAATCATTCAAGGCCCAGAGCGAGAACGGAAAAAGCAACGTAAGCGAAATCACCGTTGCACTGAGCATCTTGCCGAACCCTGATAACATCGTATAGTGGAAGTTATTCTTGGCTGTTTCACTAATGGTCAAGATCCTCAAAGCCCGCAAGGCTTTCAAACCATGCACAATCCGGGAAAGGTCTCCATCGTTAATAAGGTAGGCCACGAACTGGATCCAAAGCGAACTCAAGGCTCCAAAGTCTAGCCAGTTCCATGGCAGTCTAGCATACGCATTGGGCGTAAAGAAGAGTCCATCTGCAATGACCTAGATGACCATCTCCAACGTGAAGATGGCCATGAACAACACATCGATGAAGAACAGCCAGTGTGTAAGTTTTATTTAAACCTATGTTTTGGTATATATTAATATACAGGTATAAGTTTTATTTAAACCTATGTTTTGGTATATATTAATATACAGGTATAAGTTTTACCTTCCAAGACCAAAGTCCTATGTGAGGAGCCACTGCACCTCTTATACCTTTCTGTTCATCTAAGGTCTGCACTATTTTCTTGTTCAAGGTGTGCACCGCCCTATTGCATCATTTAGATTACTTTTGTACCTTTATAGTAAGTACATCAGGAGGTTCTTTCAAGAACCATGAAGTGTTCTGCTTGTTCAAAGCTAGGATCTCGCCCCCTTTATATACCTGACACTATTGGATGAAAGTGGGGATATCTGCAGAGACTCCCAAAAGGGGAACATTGCCGTGACGCACTGCTGCCTAATTGGAAAGATTCCATCTAACATCATGATCTCTCCACATGATCAGACTACACATCTAGTCATTGTTATAGTCATCTAAATAACCACCAGGAACCACCAGGAATCAATATTTGATGAGACTGGAGTGAGACTCTGCGCCAGTTTTATATGCTTTTAATCAAGGAGAATCTAAGGCCGAGTGTTGTATTGTAAAAAGTCATGAAAGAATTTAAATTTGGTTAGGTATCTTGCAAAGTTGGTACCAAGAAATTTGTTTGCGGTGATATTAGGTGCTTCAAAATAAATGACCCCACTGGAATCGAAATGAAGGTCCGTCACGAGGTTCAGGAGAGTTATGATAAGCATATACAGACCAATGAAGCCCGGAAACTTACCAAGGAACAACGACACGAGAAGGTGCGCCGTGTGCAGGAAAACAATAAGTCCAAAGGGCTTTTCACCACGGTGTACAAAGTTTCGGATCTTAGTGATGGAGGTCATTTCTTCAAAGTGGACATGAATGCTAAGCAATTGGGGCTAAGCAATTGGGGCTTGTGGGGATATGTTTGGTAAATCCCAAATTCAACCTAGTCATAGCGGAGGGAGGAGAAAAGAGTATCAAGTTCTATAAGAAGTTAATGACGCGGCGAAAGTTGCCCCCTAGAAACCAATCAATGTTCGCTCATGGAAACCTTTCTCACGTGATTGTCAGATCTTGCAATATTTGTTATTCACTCCATCAAAAATGCTCCCCCAAACCACATTCAGTCCTCAAGCACTTAACACCACCAGGTCGTCCATCGTCTCTCCACCCTTACATTTCCAAGTTTACTGCTTGCAGCTTTTCGTCATCTTCTTTGTAAAGGGCCTTGGTCACCGGAGATCTCGTACATCCCAATTTGGTAGACTCCTTCCCTACATTAAAATTATATGTAGTTTATGTTAGACCCACAATGGGTAAACACACTAGCCATAGAAGTATTTTTAGAGCCTACGAATGCCAATGACTCGTCCAATGCGTCATACCCCGTGACTTGGACCCATTCATTCACCTTACCCCGTGACAAGACGTTTAACCTCCATGCTCCACTTCTCACACCCACAGGTTAACTATATAAGTACTAATTCTCACTTCTTGGGAGTCCATCAATGAACAGAACCCCAGTACTAGACGTATTCAAGAATAAACTATAAAGTAGAATACAATATATAATATAGACTATAGACTATAGACTAGATCAATATAGACTAGAAATCCTACTGTGCATCAGACCAGTATACCAGTAGACCAGTAGACCAGTAGACCAGTAGACCAGTAGACCAGTAGACCAGTAGCGTATCACACAATATACAAGATAGTATACAGAGATGAGACTACCCGTATCAAACATTTACTACCAGATGTAAGCACCGAATATTGACTTCTTTACCACTAGTTGGGCTTGAACCCGGGACTTTACTCCTTCAGTATGTCCGGATCTGCATACAAGTAATGCTTCACATCTTGTTGAAACCAAAAGCCCTGCCTAAAATACTGTGAATATTATAGCCTTGGACTTGTTCTAACTCGCAATAATTACACACTATTCTATGCACCAATATTCACCGATAACACACCATTCGATTTCTCACACCACACCAATTGCCATATTTTATTACTCACGCCAGTTGCACTATTCTATCATTCACATCAATTAAACTATTCCCACACTATTTGTTAGATTCCGGTTTCGTCAGGTACTCTGTTTACTATGTTCATTCGCCAATGATGCCTCCGAGGGAGGAATCTAAGGTACTTAAATACTTTTAGAGAAAAAGGGCGTGTGACTTAGCACGGGAACAATAGCACTGAACGCCGTCCCAACATCGTACGATGTTGAGTCTTAGCGTCTTGATATGGCCATTGTTAGGATTAGACAGTGAGGGCTTAAAATACCTCCATAGGTAGGACACTACCTGGTGGATCTAACACTATTCTATTATTCTATTATTCTTGGTGGCCATGTGTATACAATATAGAATATAGACTATAGACTACAGAGTAGACTGAGAAGTGTAAATATTCAGTAGTGAGATTTATAGCAGTACAAACCTTTTAGTTGTGAGATTTATAGCAGTACAAACCTTATAGTAGTGTAGACTGTTATATCTATTCTTGACAGGGCTCTGCCCATTAAGCGTCCACTCCCAAAGTCATAAGCAGCTCCGTCTTCTACAGTTACCAACGAACGGTGTAGATGTACCAATATATAGACCAGATTAGGCATAGGTGTAGAGTAGAGTAGAGTAGTATACAGTATAGAGTAGATTATGTAGTAGAAGAGTAGAGTAAATTATACTAGTAGGAGTAGTATAGTAGAGAGTAGAGTAGTATGCAGTAGTAGAGTGTGTAAAGAAGATAACGCCAGCTCTGCAACGACGGATACGGTACCAGGAGGACCTGTGATTAACCAGGGAGTGATATCCAGTGGGTGACTCATACTATAAGAAATTGACCTCATAGTCTCATCAAGATATGTAAACACTCTAGGGAAAGTTTGCTTCAGGGGAAGTGTTTCAGGAGTAGGAAACAGAGAGTTGTCAGTAGTCAGTGAAGTATTATCAATACGAGATCTTTTGGTGGGTCTGGTTGTTGGAGGTATTATTAATACCTACTACTACTACTATGAACTACTGACAAATAACTACTAACTACTACTCACTACTACTCCTATTACTCCTACCATGAATTACTGACTACTACTACTAACTAATACGAGCTCTTTTGGTGGGTCTGGTTGTTGGAGGCATCTTGGTATCCCTCCGGGCAGTTGATATTCAATTATCGATACTAACAATAAATGGGGCCAAGTCCCCTTTATATATTTGGAGATTCTTCCTTCACACTCAATCAATTGTAGCAACTACAATTGCTGTAAAAACTGATTGCTTTGCTACCCTGCAAGCCGTGGGTATCAGAGTGTGCTCTTTTGATTGCTTTTTTCAACAGACTGGTAGAGTAGATTATGTAGTGTAGTAGTAGATTATGTAGTGTAGTAGTAGATTATGTAGTGTAGTAGTAGATTATGTAGTGTAGTAGTAGATTATGTAGTGTAGTAGTAGATTATGTAGTGTAGTAGTAGATTATGTAGTGTAGTAGTAGATTATGTAGTGTAGTAGTAGATTATGTAGTGTAGTAGTAGATTATGTAGTGTAGTAGTAGATTATGTAGTGTAGTAGTAGATTATGTAGTGTAGTAGTAGATTATGTAGTGTAGTAGTAGATTATGTAGTGTAGTAGTAGATTATGTAGTGTAGTAGTAGATTATGTAGTGTAGTAGTAGATTATGTAGTGTAGTAGTAGATTATGTAGTGTAGTAGTAGATTATGTAGTGTAGTAGTAGATTATGTAGTGTAGTAGTAGATTATGTAGTGTAGTAGTAGATTATGTAGTGTAGTAGTAGATTATGTAGTGTAGTAGTAGATTATGTAGTGTAGTAGTAGATTATGTAGTGTAGTAGTAGATTATGTAGTGTAGTAGTAGATTATGTAGTGTAGTAGTAGATTATGTAGTGTAGTAGTAGATTATGTAGTGTAGTAGTAGATTATGTAGTGTAGTAGTAGATTATGTAGTGTAGTAGTAGATTATGTAGTGTAGTAGTAGATTATGTAGTGTAGTAGTAGATTATGTAGTGTAGTAGTAGATTATGTAGTGTAGTAGTAGATTATGTAGTGTAGTAGTAGATTATGTAGTGTAGTAGTAGATTATGTAGTGTAGTAGTAGATTATGCTAGTAGAGTATAGAGTAGTACAGTAGTAGAGTAGAGTATAGAGTATAGAGTAGATTATGTAGTAGAAGAGTAGAGTAGAGAGTAGATTATGTAGTAGAAGAGTAGAGTAGAGAGTAGTATACAGTAGTAGAGTAGATTATACTAGTAGAGTAGAGTAGTAGAGAGTATAGCAGTAGAGTAGTAGAGAGTATATAGTAGATTATACTAGTGTAGTAGTAGAGTAGAGAGTAGAGAGTAGAGTAGATTATACTAGTAGTAGTAGAGTAGATCATACTAGTAGAGTAATACAGTACTAGAGTTTAGAGTATAGAGTATAGAGTATAGCAGTAGAGTAGTATATGGTAAAGTAGTATAGAGTATAGAGTATAGCAGTAGAGTAGTATGTAGTAGAGTAGTATATAGTATAGTTGTAGATTATACTAGTAGAAAGTAGAAAGTATAGTTGTAGATTATACTAGTAGAAAGTAGAAAGTATAGAGTAGATTATGTAGTAGATTATGTAGTCGAGTTAGACCCACCATGGATAGACACTACCCATAGAGGTATTGTTAGAGCCTACGGATGCCAATGACTTGTCCAATGAGTCATACCCCGTGACTTGGACCCATCCTTTTACCTTACCTCGTGACATGGCTTCACTTCTGGTACTCACAGGCTAACTATATAATTAGTGATTCTCACTTCTTGGGAGTCCATCAATGAACATAACCCGAGTACTAGACTATAGACTAGAATAGACTATAGACTAGAACACTTTAGACTAGAATATAGACTAGACTATAGACTAGAATATAGACTAGAATAGACTATAGACAAGAACACTATAGACTAGACTATAGACTAGACTATAGACTAGACTATAGACTAGAATATAGACTAGAATACAATATAGAATATAGACTACAGAGTAGGTTAGCTATGTAAGTACTCGGATCCCCACCTACTGGGAATCCATCGGCGAAAAAACATACAAAACAGAGTACTGGGCGTAAGCAGAATCTAACAGTTTCTATAGTTGGGATAAAAGCTCCTGCACGCACCCTCGTACCATGAACTAGTGACTTCCTAGTATTCTCAAAAAGGACATTCAAAAAGCTTTATTCAAATCCAAACAAAACGTTCTAATTTGAAATTCTTCTCGTGACTGGGGTCATGTGAAGGTTCACCCAATATAAAAGAACAAGCACCTGCCATCTTATGCCACCAAAAAATAGAGCACCAAAAAATAGAGCACCAAAAAATAGAGCACCAAAAAATAGAGCACCAAAAAATAGAGCACCAAAATATAGACCACCCAAAATTCTTCAATCTTTATTCCGTAATTCTTCAATCTTTATTCCATAATTCTTCAATCTTTATTCCATAATTCTTCAATCTTTATTCCGTAATTCTTCAATCTTTATTCCATAATTCTTCAATCTTTATTCCATATTTCTTCAATCTTCACTCAGTAATTCTAACATAATAGTACTGCCCAACATCAACAACACTATACTGCCTTATTGCTAGAAATTTATGGACAGCAAATACCAAAATGTCTCAAAGCAAGTACCCCTACACCAATTAATATTGTGGGTCTGGTTCCCTGAGGACCTGGATAGATAGACTGGTATATGTTGTGGATCCACTATACCCCTGACTATGTACAGTTTATATTTGGTTCAATACTTAGGGTCACCCTATTTAAGGGTATAAGTGCAGACCCTGAGTTGATCGAATTACCAGAAGGGCCGAAACCAAGAGGTCAAGTGTATTCGCACTAAAGGAAAATGGCATGGAGAATGCAAAACATGTGGTCTTGGAGAACTTCGGGAAGGAAGAGTTTAAAGAGCAGAAAATATGCTTAGCGATGAGCTTAAGAATGGCCTTAGCTATTCCAGTCAAGCAAAGACTTAGCAGTAAAACAGAGAAACGTACCATAGACCATAACCCTAATTTCGAAGTGCACTGGTATCATTAAGATAAACTTGTTATGTATAGGGGTATGGGCGAAAGAACTGCAAAGGAAGTGAGGGTAGGGAGGTAGATGAAAATGTGTTGATACTATAAACTTATACCAGACTCTTTGTGGTAAAATCTTCATATAAAATTTTAAAACTACTAGCATAAAGAACCGGAAGAAATTTCTGTCAGTCACAAGCGCAGTGGCGCAGTGGAAGCGCGCAGGGCTCATAACCCTGATGCCCCCGGATCGAAACCGGGCTGCGCTATTTTTTCGATTTGTTCGATTTCTTTTTTATTCCTGCCGCGGTGGCCGCAGCCCCACCCCACGCGCCGCTCCTCTATCTACGTGGCACAACTCGTACGTGACACTTATCCACTTCAACTCATCATGGTATGTACCACCCACACCAAATCACACCAGAATGACAGAATGACGGAATGACGGAATGACAGAATAACAGAATCACAGAATGACAGAATCACAGAATCACAGAATGACAGAATGACAGAATCACAGAATGACAGAATCACAGAAATATCTGAAGCTTCTCACTTCCATAACTACTACATCTTATGAACAGACTGCCAGAGTACTAGACCAGAACACCAGACTAGGAGACTACTAGAATACAGAATACCAGAATACTAGACTACTAGACTCTTAGACTACTCGAGACTACTGGACTATTAGAGACTACTAGACTACTAGACTCTTAGACTCTTAGACTCTTAGACTCTTAGATTCTTAGACTCTTAGACTCTTAGACTCTTAGATTCTTAGACTCTTAGACTCTTAGACTCTTAGATTCTTAGACTACTAGAGACTACTGGACTACTAGAGACTACTAGACTACTAGAGACTACTAGACTACTAGATTTTTTGGTAGAGTACTGGGATTCTACAGAACACTAGAGTTTGTGAGACTGGCTGTACCACTAGACTGGTCCACTAGAATACTAGAGTTCTAGAGTGCTAGAGTACTATATTTCTAGAGTACTGTATCTCTAAAGTTCTATACTGGCTATATGGATATATTGACTATAGTGGGTATGTTTCCAGAGTGTATTGGCTATACTGGGTATACTGACTAGACGCCAGAGACTAGAGCACTATACTGGCTTGAGACTCCTTACTACCAGTTTACCAGACTACACCACCAGACTACTACATACTAGGAGATCCAGACTCATGCTAGAGGTTTGATCCACTAGAGTTTTTACTGGTTACACTGGAGACTGCTGGGTACCAGAATATTAGGCTGGCTTCGGTGCTGTACTGGCTAATTACTAGATTTTGGACTACTAGATTTTGGACTATTAGAAATTGGACTACTGAAGTTTATACTCGGCAGACTACTGGTTACTAGAGTACTATGCTGGATCTACTGAATAGCCAAAGTTCTGTACTACTAGAGTTTATACTGGTGCGGTGGTGTGGTTAGAGTACTCTAGTAGTAGAGACTACTATGCTGGACAAACTGGCTAAAGTTAGACCGGATGTACTGGGTCTGCAGGCTACAGTACTAGACTGGATATACCAGATCTCCTGACTACAGTACTTGATACTAAAAACTACCATGTTGACTAGAGTACCAGATACTACAGTCTATACTGGCCATGACTGTACCGGCTGTACTGACTATACTCACAGTGCTAGACTACTAGAATTTCCACTGGTTGCTATACCCAATGGACTGCAAGATTTCTGGATGACTATACTGGCTCATTGATTTAGTGGATAGAATACTGTCCCAGAGCACATAATAGCTAGACTATATCGGTATATTGGATATACTATACCGGTGTTTTGGATACTGCATACTGGATATACTAGCTAGACTATACTGGCCGCTCTTCATTCCGGATTGACTGATTACTGGCTGGTCTACTTTTGAACTCACTGATACTAACCATAGGCACTTCAAACATCGAAGCAAAGGGCATCCAACGCCAAGTTTGCGAAGGGTAACGTGAAGAAACAAGGCCGGCCCCGGGCCAAGCAGGAAAAAGTCGTTTTCCCCGTCTCCAAGCCCTGGATCATTGCCTTGGTCTTCTTGGTCTGTGGCGGTGCACTCCTTGAGATTCTCCGTTTCTTTTTCTAAATAGACATTTCGACAAGATGTAATTAATGTAAGATATAAGATCGGTAAAAGATAAGATTATGGTGAAATATAAGATAAACGTCAGACATGGATACAATAGAGGCATTAATATCTATTAAGTACACAGATGAAAAGGATATTAGATGATAGGACATTAGGTGAGTAGAGGAAGCGAGAGACAAAAAGCGAAGGGAGGGCAAAAGAGGGGAAAAGACTTATCTTGAGAATCGATTGACAGTCTCGTCTTGGTAAGACCTCAGGGGACTGTAGAGTAACACCAAACAGGACACTGGCCTATCCAAGCAATTCACCAGACCATCCAACCAAGCCATGGCCATTAGACCAAGGTAAACCAGGGAGAGCAGAAATACCATATTGAGATTTCGGCAAGATCATATTAAAACCATAGTAGTATCATTAGACCATTAGACCATAGGACTATTAGGTCATAAGGTCATAAGACCGTTAGACCATAGGACTATTAGGTCATAAGGTCATAAGACCATAAGATCTTGAGACCTTTAGACCATAGGACTATTAGGTCATAAGGCCATAAGACCATAAGATCTTGAGACCATTAGACCATTAGACCATTAGACCATTAGACCATTAGACCATTAGACCATTAGACCATTAGACCATTAGACCATTAGACCATACCTGGACATCAAAGTGCGGAAGTAGTCAGGCCATAGTAAGCATGAAGACTGTTCAGTAAGTCACTTGAAGACCAATACCAGTCCCACCAGCAACACTATAGTAACACCATATTAGGCCATAGTAAACCAGAAAGCCATAGTGATACCCTACAGTACCATAGCATACTTTATAGTACCATAGTATACCTTTTAGTACCATAGTGAGTTCTTATAGCACTATAGTAAGGCCACATTAATACCATAGTGATACCATAGTCAAGCCATGTGAAGACAGGAAATCATGGGATATCCACGCATAACTCCCACAACGGCATAGAAATTAGACTGCATGAGACATCAGATAGAATACTCAGCATTCAGATGAGGATTCAGATGAGGATTGGATGACCACGATGGACAGATGAATAGGAGAAAGCACAAAGATGAACGCGAACAGATGAACAAGAAGAACAGACGAATAGTCTATCCCTGAACTTTGGAAACCAAGGGGCCGTGGCTGACGGAATGGAAGTCCCGTGTCACATGACCAATATCGCCTCCAAACACCGTAAAGTGGTCCCAGAACTTAGTGTTTTCTTTAGCACCATTATCTGGATCTTCAGAGTCGCCAAAGTCGTACACTGCAATGTTACAGTTCTGGTTCTGGATGAAGGGGACATATGGCTCACACGTCTCGATCTCGGCCTGCGAGATGGGATTCTCTGGGTATTGCAACTTCTGAGTCTCATTCCGGTACAGCAACGGGCTGTATCTTCCGTCATGCCATCTGTCATACTTTACGATACATTTCACGTCATGTTTGCCGTCATTTTCGTCCCTTTTTTCCTTGGGCAACACATACTTGAAGTTGTGCTTTCCATTTATGGTGGAGATCAAGCGGAGGTTCATGTCTCCATCCACATAGGCAAGCTGGTTCAAACGAGAAAACTCGTCGCGTGTGTATGGGTTCTTGAAGTCGCTGCGCTTGACGTCATCGGACACATTGGCATACGATGGAAGCTTCATGAACTTCTCTGCGCCCAAAGAAGGTAGCGTCCAGATATTGAGGAACTGGTCGCTCTTTTGGGTGTGCAAGCTGGTGATATTCTGCATATTGTGGTGGCCATGGCTCTTGGACTTGCGTCCATTGCTTTGGCTGATGTTGGGGTAGTTTTCCCCATCCTTCCCGCTGAATAGGTAATTGATGTGGAACCAATGGATAGACCCCGACCGCTCCGTGATACACCCCAAGCCAAAGTTGCTGACTATGGTCCCCTCATTGGGTTCTGAGGTATTGCTCATGAACCAGATCATTTCCCGGATCCGGGCACTCGTTTTTCCTCTCTGGAAACTGCCCACTAGCGATACCTCTTTGGGGAGCTTATAGAGATCCCAGAGGTAGATTGTATCGCCCCTCGCATTGGCCTGGGCCAAGTGGAGGTCGTACTCATTGAGTGAAAGATGAGAAACTCCTCCGGGGGCCTTGAATAAGGCAATGGTGTTTCCGCTGGAAAGATCCAAGATCTTGATCACATGAGCCTCTACTCCGGTCTTCACCAACTTGCTGGAGTTGGAGTATACTGCACTGGCCGTGGAATAGATGGAGTTCCCAATGGAGCTGCTTACGGACTTGAGCGAGATATCTTTTTCAATGAGATCCTTAGACTTCTTGACTGCGCGAGTGCTGAAATCTGAAAGACTCACCAAGGTATCTGCTGCGGAGCTGGAGAGAGCAGAGAGAACACGTGCTAGAAGAGGCCCATTAGACGGGAGCTTCATGGGCGTGTACCCATCGGATCTGGCTCTTTTCGGCATGTTGAGTTTTGATTGTTGGAGTTTCTTGAAGTAGTTGCACTCCACGGGTGTAGGCGAATACACCAACCATGAGCCCA
The DNA here is from genome assembly GCA_002374735.1 of Metschnikowia sp. 13-106.1. Taxonomy (NCBI): domain Eukaryota; kingdom Fungi; phylum Ascomycota; class Pichiomycetes; order Serinales; family Metschnikowiaceae; genus Metschnikowia; species Metschnikowia sp. 13-106.1. Next base: position 25,626 of record NLAL01000177.1, read on the forward strand.
CGATGTCGTAGATGGGCAATAGACCAGAAACCAGGGTTTTGACAAAAGCACCTGTGATTTTGGCCTCGTCCAAGCCATCATGCACCACCACGGGCCGTGTGCAGTGATCTAGGGCCAAAAATGGCTCCCCACTCAAATTTTGGATATACCTCTTGGCATCTCCGCCCTTGAATATGGTAAGGTAACCCTTGGAGCTGGACACAATCAAGTACTCCTGAGATACTTTCATATGGAGTTTTCCCTCGGTCAACGGCTGGATTAGCGAGAATACCTGCGGCACCTGGCTATGGTACACCTTAAGTACTCTTTCGCCCGACGGAAGTTGTTGTAGAAGCACCAATAAATTGGCAAACGAACAGGGAAAAACGGCCATGGCCAACACATGCCCGGGGCCCGTTGAAAAGGAACTCACCATATTGAGCGAGTCTCCCGTATACTCCTCCAAAAAGCTGCTTGATGGAACAGTAAAAACAGACGGTTCGTAGGATGCCTTAGTGTTTGGTCGTTCATTTGAAGGGATTTCCACCTGGGACTCCACGTGACCCCAATCCCACACTTGGCATACTTTGGAGGACGCACACCAGAGGAGAATCTCGCCATTGGGCCCGTTTTCTACCAAGTTGAGCGGGTTTTCCGGCTCAACAAAGGGGTTTTCGCCGCCTTTGCCGCGGATCTCCGCTGTGGCCATTTTGAGCCGGTTCCATGTTTCTAGCGGCGCATTTGGCCTCTGGCCCACTATGGGGTTGGTAAGACTATGGTTAGTAGAGCACGAGGGTTTGTAAGAAAGGACATACACTTTGCGTAATTTTGACATCTGGTGAACCGGGGAGCTAATGGACGGCGATGAAGCGATGAAGCGATGAAACAATGAAACAATGAAACAAAGAAACTAGTCTAGAAATAGTCGGAAACGATGAAACTAGTTTGAAAGCGAGCTAGAAGTGGTCTAGAAGTAGTCTGAAAGGTCTAAAATAGGCCTGGAATGAGGCGAATTCGACCGATGAATTGAAATTGGAACGACCTGAATCAGAGGCAAATTGAGTTTGAACAGACTTTAACAAGTTTAAATAGTCAAAAAAGTCTGAAACAAAGCCAAAACAAGTGATAATTGAACCTAAAAGAACTGAGACAAGTGAGAATTGAACCTGAAAGAGCTAAACCAGATGTGAATTGAACCTGAAACAAACCTGAAACAAGTTTAAACGACTTGAAACGGAAGGCTACTCCGATATAGCGGAATAAGACGCTTATACAGTAAGCAGTAGATTGACAGACCTTATAGTGATCTGAATAAGGATCGGGTGATCAGGGATATTATCTGACTATCGGGCTGTGAAGTGCTAAAGTATCTTCTTAGTAATTAACAATCGCTGTAATCAGTCGTCAGTAGTAAAGGAAGTGGAATTGGGCGGTAACTAAGTAATGAATTGGGAATATCAAATATTTAAATTGGGGAACTTTGCAATATGATTGGTGAAGAATGGTGGGGAGTGGTGAGAATAAGTGAGGGCGAGTCACTCGATTATTATGTTTGGTTATCTACGGAGTGCGTTATCGCCACACACAGGCACGTCACTGCGCGGTGCACCCGTACACCACCCAAATCAATGTGTAATCAAGTATCAATATCAATATCAATGTCAATATCAATATCAATATCAATATAAATATCAATCAAATATCAATATCAATACTCTTAGATGCTTGTCACTGTTGAACATGCGAGATGTGCTAGCCCGTGTATGCAGGCAATGTATTATATGCAGTACATGGTATATGAATGGAGACTAGCATTCCAAGCGGGTCTTGTCATCAGGAGGAATCAGTTCTGACACAAAGATACTGCATTAACAAGTCCGGTGTAGGAAGAAAGAAGGTTGGGAAAACAGCTCTTGCAGTTTCTTCGAGACCGCAGCCACTCACGTGACTTTGGTCATGTGAAGGCTCACCCCAGTATAAAAGGACAAGCTCCCGCTATTTTACAACCACCTTTAAATTGAGAGAGGACATACCAAGATGTCTCCCGACACCAGACCCACCAATATCAATTAGTGTAGAGGTACTGATGTTCACCAATGATATTGACTGCCTTCTGAACAACCAAGTTGAAAGGTATATATAGAGGGGATCCCGCTCTTGGTTGAGCGGTAACTTCATTGACCAGAATGACGGATCTTTTAGTACAGATCAGTCACACATCTAACCTTCCCCAAAAACCAACAACAACAGTCCCAAAGCTCATGGAGTTATTAAAAATCAACAACAACAGTCCCAAAGCTCATGGAGTTATTAAAAATCAACAACAACAGTCCCAAAGCTCATGGAGTTATTAGCGACCAATCACATAACTGTTTCTAGCTACGATAACGTTTTCTGTAACTCCCAACAAGATCTGTTCTAGGATCAAGGACGGAGGTACGGATTTCTATTGCGGAATTTTCACCTTTAGTTGGTGAATTCCCATAGTGGATCTAACAAAAGACAAGGTTCATGAAAGCTAAATACGACTTTGGACTGAAACCGGTTTTCTAGGAACATTTCAAAGATTTGGATACCCACGCCATCAGTATCGAAATGTGAATCTCAAGTTTGATTTAGTTCATATACGAACATCAAATAATGAGCATTCCTAAAATCAAATAATGACCATACCTAACATCAAATAATGACCATACCTTAAATCAAATAATGAGCATTCCTAACATCAAATAATGAGCATTCCTAACATCAAATAATGACCATACCTAACATCAAATAATGACCTATCTTAACAAAATCATTGAGTGTTTCCAAAGTACACTCAATGGGCAGGGCTTTCACAGCAATAGAAGCTACTCCAGAATGCACCTTCTAGCAATTCTACAATAGCCAAGACTACTTAACTACGGCTAGATCCTAAACCAAACTTAGTTTTTAGTCTTGTGAGAGTACAGAACTGGTGAGTTCAGATCTATGGGTACAGATCTATGGGTACAGATATTGATCATGTTAATAGTCCCGTGAGACAACCGAGGCCCGAGGGCACGTCGCACAGGGTGGAGATGAACAGTTGCTTTCCCACGAGCGAGAGCGCTTCCGGCGCCACTTTAGACTGGAGTAAACGAATACGCCAGGGCGGAGGAAAAGTACGCGGTGGGATGGTTTTTTGAAAAGAAGGGAAATGGCGCATTTTATATGGGCCGCGGCTGGTGTGCGCACGACCGGGATGCAGAGAGAGAGATTAGGGCCAGGTCACGTGACCGTGCCCTTGGAAAAAGATGGCACCCAAAACGACACACGACACGCGACACGACACGACACGACACGACACGACACGACACGACACAACACGACACGACACGACACGACACACAACACACAACACCCGTGCACCCGACAAACCCGTACACCAAGTAAAACCTTCCTACGCAGCTAATTGCATAACCAAACAATATAATCGAATTAGCCATCGCATGGTAATTTTTACTGTATAATTTTGGGAAGGGAAGATTTTTCTTAATGCCGAGGGCGTTTGCACCGAGGGCGTTGGACCGAGGGCATTTGCACCGAGGGCGTTTGGGCGCGCGACCAACAATCGCCTTTCCGGCCCAAACCCAAAGCCCCCAAAAGTCCCCAAAAATCTCAAGTGCGGTCTCCGAAAAACTGCGGCTTCTACCGCGATTCCCACCGCCATTAAATTCTCCCGTTGACGTAAGACTAGTACAATTTTAAGAACAGTAGACAATTCAAGACACTATAAAGAACGGCTACTAAGTGCAGTCTTAAAAACAGTATTAGTAAGTATTTAGACAGATTAGTCAGTATTTAGACAGATTTGTACAGATCAGTACAATTTTAAAAACAGTATGTAGACAGATTGGTACAGATAAGTACAATTTTAAAAACAGTATTTAGACAGATTAGTACAGATTAGTACAGTATTTAGACAGATTTGTACAGATTAGTACAGATAAGTACAATTTCCAAAACAGTATTATACAGTATTAAAACAGACTAGTACAGATTAGTACAGCATCACTACACCTTGGTACAGATTAGTACAGATAAGTACAATTTTAAAAACAGTATTAGTACAGTATTTAGACAGATTTGTACAGATAAGTACAATTTCAAAAACAGTGTCAGTATAGTTTTTAGACAGGTTAACACAGCATCAGTACAGATTAGTACAATTTTAAAAACAGTATACAGGTTTTAGTCTTTGGTTTATATATTAGTACAATTTTAAGAACAGTATTTGTACTAATTAGTACAGTATTAGAGCAGTATAAAGAAGTATTAACAACAGACATTAAGAACAGTATTAGTACAGATGGTACAGTATTAGTACAGATTGTACAGTATTAGGAAAAGTATTCGTACAATATTAGTACAAGATTAGTACAATATTAGTACAATATTAGTACAATATTAGTACAAGATTAGTAAAGTATTAGTACAATATTAGTAAAGTATTAGTGCAATATTAGTACAGTATCAGCAGTAGTATGAGTCAGTATTAACAGTAGTACTAGAGCAGATTAGTACGGTATTACAGGATCAAGAACGGATTCTAAGAAGAAGGTTATTTGGTATATATATTAGTACAAAACAGATTAGTACAAAACAGACTCCTACAAAACAAACTCCTACAAAACAGACTCCTACAAAACAAACTCCTACAAAACAAACTCCTACAAAACAAACTCCTACAAAACAGACTCCTACAAAACAAACTCCTACAAAACAAACTCCTACAAAACAGACTAGTACATGTAAGATTCTTATTATAGTACTAATCTGTATTCGTTGATAAATCCCTTATCCAACCACCCAACCTCTATCCAGCTTCACTTATACTTATACACTAGTGTCGAAATAATTTATACACCATTTCCAATAAATTGTATTTAAGTTTCATATGTATGCTTGTAGTCTACTACTATTCAGGGCTCCACCTATTCACTCTGTCTGATTTCTGATTTTTTTTTCTGACTTTATTGTCAGATTTCTGATTTTTTTTCTGACTTTATTGTCAGATTTCTGATTTTTTTTTCAGATTTTATTTCTGATTTCTGATTTTTTTTCTGACTTTATTGTCTGATTTCAGATTTTATTTCTGACTTTATTGTCAGATTTCTGACTTTATTGTCAGATTTCTGATTTTATTTCAGATTTCAGATTCCTTTTTCTATTGCCGGTTATTCCGGTTCTGTCTGCTTTCTATGTCTGTTTCTGTATGCATATTTATGAGTCGTGTTAGGGTTCATGGTTTTGAATGGCTCAATTGAATCAGAGTTGCATGTAGAAGTAAAGAAAAGGGGCTCAGTTCATTTCCACTACAGTGATTACTGAACTACGAATCAGCGGAAGTCTACAAGTTACAGTATACGCCATCATATATTAAGTACCTTTACTCAAGCTAGCAAAAGATTCAAAGTTATTCATCATATATTTTGCTTCAACGATGTCAGCAACTCAAATTTGCCGAAATCTAACTTTTATATGATATACAAACTTTCATCATGATGATATCTTAATTTTGGATTCCTTATATATTCCTTTTAAAAAAGGTATATTACTTGACAAATTTCTGTGTTTCGGGTGCACTTACATTCACTCGATGCCGGGCCCCATTAACAGAACTTTTGCACTTAAGGTTCCTAATTTTCCCCCATTACATCTACCCAAGGTAATTTTGTTCCTATTGTCCAACATCACATGCTGGTGATTTAGGAAATAACGAGCTCTTCTTACTTTACCGCTATGATTCGGAAAGAGTTCGTGATCCTTTTATAATATGCCCAGCCGATGCGTCCTGCATTGCTTAATCTTTGGTATTTGAGTTGTTGTAACAGGTCATTCTCTATGTCCATGCATGAAACTCATACCATCCACACCATTGATGAATGTTTCTCTTGGAATCTCAAGAGGCCACATGTGAACCTACGGCCTGGAATACCAACGCTATGTTGTTCTGAGAGTGGACAGAGAACTTGGCGTCTATGACAGTCTACCCCGATAACGGCCCCTGCCTCTGCCCCGAGATTTCAGTGTATCGCCCCGAGATTTCAGAGTATCGCCCGAGATTTCAGTGTATCGCCTCGAGGCTTAGGTGTTTCACCCCGGGCTAACCGCATGAGCTTCTCCTCCTTCATTTGAACCCTCTTACATTCTTCTTCCCACCACCGCGCAAACTCTTGCTCTTGCTGAATCTCCTGTAAAGATTTGGTTGATATGTAAGGTACAGCTTACATGACCAAAGTCTTATGTGACGGGGCCACAGCTCCTTTTACACTTTTTGTTTGTTTAAGGTGTGCACAGTCTTATTGTTTAAGGTGTGCACAGTCTTATTGTTTAAGGTGTGCACAGTCTTATTGTTTAAGGTGTGCACTGTTGAACTTGTGGGACATGCGTCGTGGGTAAACCTGTGAATGCGAATATCGGTGAAATTGGTTGTCTGGAGGTCAACGACAACACACAGTTACGAGATGAAATGGAGACGTTCCACAAGTCCCAATAAGGCAGGATGCAGATGAAACTGGGATATGTGCATGAGGAAGACGCATATTCCTCATGCACATTCAGTGATGAAACACCGGGTTTCGGGTGTGTAAGTCCCGACGTTTGACTATACATAGAGAGGATCCCGCTCGAGGTTGAGCGGCATCGATTGTGAGAAGAAGATCACTAATGTCTAGTTTAGGAAAGAATATAAGTGACTAAGATGAATCCTGATGCACCATACTTGAGAGAATTAGTGGAGGCCAACGTCATAACAATTCCAAACTATGCGAAGGAGTGTGCGAACGCTCAACATGCACAGTATTATTATTCAAAGTCTGCACAGTTTTATAGTTCAAAGTCTGCACAGTTTTATAGTTCAAAGTCTGCACAGTTTTATAGTTCAAAGTCTGCATAGTCTTATTGCTCAAGTCTGTAAACCTTATTTTTCAAAGTATACTCGGGAACTATTAGCAAGAATATTCCATTAATTTTCCTTACAAGCTCAAAATGTTTATTGTCTTATCCGTATTGGGTAAGGCCTGTATAGTTTAAAGTGGTTCAGTGCAGTTTAAAGTGGTTTAGTGCAGTTTAAAGCTGTTAGACCCACCATGGGTAGACACACTACCCATAGAGGTATTTGTAGAGCCTACGGATGCCAATGACTTGTCCAATGAGTCAGACCCTGTGACTTGGACTCATCCTTTCGTCTTACCTCGTGACATGGCTCCACTTCTCTGGTACTCACAGGCTAACTATATAAGTACTGATTCTCACTTCTTGGGAGTCCACCACCATAACCCCAGTACTAGACGTATTTAAAAATAGACTATAGACTAGAATATAGACTAGAATACAATATAGAATATAGACTACAGAGTGGGTTAGCTATGTAAGTACTCGGATTCCCACCTACTGGGAATCCATCGGCGAATAAACATACAAAACAGAGCACTGGACGTAACCAGAATCTAACATTATGTATATCTCTGTTATAATTTCTAAGTATTACCTATATCTCTATTATGTACTTCTCTATTATGCACATCTCTATATCTATATCTCTATATCTATATCTCTATATCTATATCTCTATATCTATATCTATATCTCTATATCTATATCTCTATATCTATATCTCTATATATTATCTATATCTCTGCTAGATTTTTGTTGAACGTTTTGTACTAGGTTATCTACTTTATCCGTTGATGGTTCCTCACAAAAAGGAGCCAGTGTGATTTATATCGCCTTTGAAGAGAAACTTGGCAGTGAAATGTTTTCACCAGAACAATGGTGACTGAGAAATGTGAATATTTAGTAGTGAGATTTTATAGCAATACAAACCTTTTAGTTGTGAGATTTTATAGCACTACAAACCTTTTAGTAGTGAGATTTTATAGCACTACAAACCTATAGTAGTGTAGACTGTTGGCTCCTTTGTCGACAGGGCTCTGGCCATTAAGCTTCTAGTCCCAAAGTCATAAGCAGCTCCGCCTTCTACAGACACCAACGAACACTGGAGATGCACCTATATACAGACCAGATTAGGCATAGGTGTAGAGTAGAGTAGAGAGTAGAGTAGTATACAGTAGTCGAGTAGATTATATTAGTAGTAGTAGCGTACATTATACTAGTATAGTGGAGAGTATACAGTAGTAGAGTATAGCAGGAGAGTAGTATAGCAGTAGAGTAGTAGAGAGTAGTAGAGAGTAGTAGAGAGTAGTATAGAGTAGATTATGTAGTAGAGTACTAGAGTATCGAGTATAGAGTATAGCAGTAGAGTAGTATAGATTAGAGTAGTATAGAGTATATAGTAGATTATACTAGTATAGCAGCATAAAATATAGAGTGGATTATGTAGTAGATTATGTAGTCGAGTGTTAGACCCACCATGGGTAGACACACTACCCATAGAGGTATTTGTAGAGCCTACGAATGCCAATAACTTGTCCAATGAGTCAGACCCCGTGACTTGGACTCATCCTTTCGTCTTACCTCGTGACATGGCTCCACTCTCGGGTATTCACAGGCTAACTATATAAGTACCCGGATTTCCACCTATTGGGAATCCATCAACGAATCAACATAACCCTCAGTACTAGACGTATTCAAGAATCTAACAGTATAGACATAATAGTATAAACATAATAGTATAGATGTAANGACATAATAGTATAAACATAATAGTATAGATGTAATAGTATAGATGTAATAGTATAGATGTAATAGTATAGATGTAATAGTATAGACATAATAGTATAGACATAATAGTATAGATGTAATAGTATAGACATAATAGTATAAACATAATAGTATAGACATAATGGTATAAACATAATAGTATAGATAGTATAGATAGTATAGATAGTGCAGATCCGCAATGGGTAGTAAGCTACCTATGGAGGGATTAGAAAGTCTCTGCCCGATCCTATTAGGGCTACTACGAACGCCGTTTCATGGCGTTCGACCATCAACAATGAAGGCCCTTTTTGAAGATGCCAAGAACAATCATCACCATTGTCTGGTGAAAAGTTTTTACTGCCACGTTTCTCTTCAAAAGCTATATAAATCGTACTGGTTCCTCTTGGTAAGGAACCATCAACGGATAAATAGATAACTTAGTACAATACATTCAACAAGAATCCAGCAAATAGTATATATATAATGGTATAGACATAATAGTGTTGATATAATAGTGTTGATATAATAGTGTTGATAGTATAGACATAATAGTATAGATAGTATATGTTAGACCCACCATGGGTAAACACACTACCCATAGAGGTATTCTTAGAGCCTACGAATGCCAATGACTCGTCCAAGGCGTCATACCGCGCGACTTGGATCCATACTTTCACCTTACCTCGTGACATGGCGTTTAACCCCCATGCTCCACTTCTCTGGTACTCACTGGCTAACTATATAAGTACTTGGATCCCCACCTATTGGGGATCCATCGGCGAATAAACATACAAAACAGAGTACTGGACGTAACCAGAATCTAACAGTATAGACTTAATAGTATAGACAGTATAGACATAATAGTATACATAATATAGACATAATAGTAATTGTTAGAATCTGGTTCAGTACTCTGTTTACTATTTCATTCGTTGATGGATTCCCACCTAATGGGAATCCAAGTACTTATATAGTTAACCTGTGGGTACCCAAAAAGTGGAGCATGGTGATTAAACGTCACGAGGTAAGGAGTATGGATGAGTCCAAGTCACGGGGTATGGCGTCTTAGAGTCATTGGCATTTGTAGGCTCGAACAATACCTCTATGGCTAGTGTATCTACCCATGGTGGGTCTAACAGTATAGTCATAGTATAGTTGTATAGTCATAGTAATAGTTATATAGTCATTGTTAGATTCTGGTTACGTCCAGTACTCTGTTTTGTATGTTTATTCGCCGATGGATCCCCAATAGGTGGGGATCCAAGTACTT
>NLAL01000171.1:0-36550 GCA_002374735.1 Metschnikowia sp. 13-106.1
GAGTGTGTAATAACTCACCGGCCGAATGAACTAGCCCTGAAAATGGATGGCGCTAAGCGTGATACTTATACTTTACCACTTTTGTCAAGAAAAGTGAGTAGGCAGGCGTGGAGGTGGTGTAGAAGCTTGGTTGTGAAATCGAGTGGAACCGCCTCTAGTGCAGATCTTGGTGGTAGTAGCAAATATTCAAATGGGAATTTTGAAGANGAAGCTTGGTTGTGAAATCGAGTGGAACCGCCTCTAGTGCAGATCTTGGTGGTAGTAGCAAATATTCAAATGGGAATTTTGAAGACTGATTCATTCGTTGGTGGATCCCCAAAAAGTGAGAATCCTAGTAATTATATAGCTAACCTTGGATACCAGGGAAGTGAATTAGGACGCCATGTCTCGAGGTAAGATGAATGGTAGCTAGACTATAATCCATACCACCTCCATTCCTGAGCTTTTTTGGATAGCCTGGAATCTGTTTCATATAAATGGTCTTGTCAATCTTACCGTTAAAAATGCTGTTTCAGGTCCATCTGATGAATGATCATGCTATGGTGAGTAGCAAGTGCAAGAAGAATTCGTAAACTTGCATAGGAAATTACCGGTGCAAACGTCTCTTCATAGTCAATACCTTCAACTTGTGTATAGCCTTTAGCGACTAATCTTGCCTTATACTTGCCACCATCTTTTATCGTGAAAACCCAAGGCACCCTATAGGTTTGGTATTAAAGGACAGATTTCTGGGAAAACGTTTGGCATTAAAGGACAGATTTCTGGGAAAACGTTTGGCATTAAAGGACAGATTTTCGGGAAAACGTTTGGCATTAAAAGACAGATTTCTGGGAAAACGTTTGGTATCAAAGGACAGATTTCTGGGAAAACGTTTGGCATTAAAAGACAGATTTCTGGGAAAACGTTTGGCATTAAAAGACAGATTTTCGGGAAAACGTTTGGTTTATCTCATGCGCCTTCATCTCAGCATTGCATGTTTCTTTCCAGAAGATCCAGTGGTCTGACCTCTGTACCTCAGCATAAGATTGGGAAATTGATGAACAGTCTGACTGGAAATTGGTGAGGATTCTGACTGGAAATTGATGAGGATTCTGACTGGAAATTGGTGAGGATCTGACTGGAAATTGGTGAGGTTTCTGACTGGAAATTGGTGAGGATTCTGACTGGAAGTTGGTGAACAGTCTGACTGGAAATTGGTCAGCAGTCTGACTGGAAATTGGTGAGGTTTCTGACTGGAAATTGGTGAACAGTCTGACTGGAAATTGGTCAGCAGTCTGACTGGAAATTGATGAACAGTCTGACTGGAAATTGATGAACAGTCTGACTGGAAATTGGTGAGGTTTCTGACTGGAAATTGGTGTGGAGAGTCGGTACGTGCTCCCACAAGTGACACCATGAAATGCCCTGTGGTGAGAGCTTCTCTGGAAAAACCTCTAGGAGAATCAACATTGATATTCTGTAGCTCTCTAACATCCGGGATGATACCCTCCAAGGAACGATAAACGGATCCCTGACTCAGTCCAAGTCTGACCGTGTAATTCTTTTGAATTGCAGCAAAAGGATATTCAGCCATTCTCCCTCGAGAGCTAAGAATAGCAGTGGTAGTCGCTTGACACCTGTTAGAGGCCTGTCAAGGGTACGGAACCCGGTAGAAGGCGTTTGGCTGAACGCAGACTCGAGAGTACCACCACTATTTTTGCAGCCCACCAAGGATACCATCAGATCAGGCGGTTGGCGGCTGAGTTAGTGCTGAATGCGGCAGCAGTCGCTTTCGGCGTTGATGGTTGGCGTAGAGTCCCCTGCAGATTTCAGGCCATTCCACTCAGCTGACTTGTTCACAACCTGCGGATCCAGCAGGACTGTGGAGTGTGCAAGTCGAGGTTTCAGGGTCTGTGACTACTCGTGTCAGAATTTTATTGTTACGAGGTACTCTGTTTAGTATGTTTTTTTGTTGATTTCTCAAAGAGGAAACTGAGCTACTTGAGTGTAGTTGACACAGAGTTGTGTGGTCACTGGGTGTTGCTAGAAGCTTGGCGTTTTAATATTCACCATGGACTAAAATTGGACAGAATCCCATACTGTAAGGTACACTGTATGTGACATATTATGATGTGTAATTATGAGCACTGGTCGTTTATGGTATGCAAGAGCTTGACCGGAACTGCGGGCCGCGGCCGGAATTGCCCACCTACAGTACCGCCAAACTTCCACCAAGCAAAGATTGTTGGTTCGAAAATATGTATTGTGACGTCCGGAATTCCAGCATTCCAGCAACTGTTTTTTTACAAAACAAAAGTGAAAAAAGGGGCTGTTGCGTTGGGCTTTTTTCTGCTGACCTTGCCTGGTGCACGGGTGTGTTTTGCACCCATTCTGTCCTTTTCCGAGGTACCCACACTCCACTTAACATCTTATGAGAAATACCCACCATACTTCATGTATGAGGCTGTGCTGGAGACTGCTAAATACCTTAGTGGATAGTTGGAAGCCATATTTCTTCCTATATGAAATAAAACCACAAAAAACCCCGCCGAAAATTGGTATATTTGACATATTTTAGACAAAAATCCAAATAAAAAATCATTATTATCAGTGGAAAAAATCACAACTACGTTTAATTTCTTGGGGAGATTGGCTGCATATCCTCTAGGTGCTTTTCAGCAGAATCTCACGGTCAGAACTGGACTGATTTAAGTTCTTTGAACCTTGGATAATACCATGCAGGTGGTTAAATAAGATATTTAGAAAATGAGCTTCTTAGGATACTTTTTTGTTTTTTTTTTTGGTAGATTTGGGGTTTATAGGGTGACTTTTCGCACCCAAAGTTATAATATGGGGAATTATATGAATACACCACTTTTTTTTTTCTTTTTTTTAATTATAAGGTTAATTGATATGGATTTGGGGGCCATTGGATGCTATACTTCTTTTTTTTTTGGGTGTTTAGAGTGCCTCAAATACTTAGTGTGGTTGAAATGGGAAGCGTGAGACCAGGGCACATAACCATACATTCGTAAACCCGAGACCCACTTGATAAAAATCTCCAGCTACACGAAGTACTGCATGGTATCGAGTTTTAAATACGTACGCCTATTTCAGGTCTGCTGCTTGGGGTATTGGTGGTTTTCTACTTTTTCACATGACCCTCACGTGCTCGTCACGCGACACTCACGCCATTGTCCTGCACACAACCTCTTTTAGTGCGCACATGTGCCCTGGTCTCACGGCTGAGACGGGCTCCAAAACTTTAGTTGGCTTTAGACACGATCTGTCAGGCCCAGGGCCCATAACCACCACACTCCCCCCAAAAGATCATAACCACCACTTCCGCAAAACCACCCGGGCTCATAACCACCACACCCCCACATATTAAAACCCAAAGGCAAAAGGGCTCCTAACCAGTTTCCCAGGCACACGCTGTTTCAGGTACGATCCGCCAGACACCACCAAGCATTACCCAGGATAACAATCCGGTAGAACAATCGGTTGAAAACAATCCAAGAGGTCAGGGCTCATATCCGCACAGCCACAAAATATCAATGGTACTGCAGACAAGCAAGCGACCGTGGCCGTTCCCCCCCTAAGCGTAACCCCATGTTGTGGGGGGTAGGTAATGAGTCATTAAAGTTATTTTAGGTTGAGATTCGAAATTTCAAAAGACTAAATTTTTTTAGTTTGACAGGGCACGGTACTGCAGACAGATGCCCTCGGCTATGTAGCCTCCACCATCGGATGTATGGACCGACTGCATGGGCACACCAACGGTGTATATTTGCGCCCATGACCAAGCATGGGGGACCGGTTCTCTGGAAAGCCCCCGGTCAGTTTTCTTTGCCCTTTTGATGTCGCATTTTGTCGTCTGTCTGCATGTTTGGCGCACTCCGGCAGGTGCAATGCCAGGGAATGGGATGCACGGGTGTGCCCCCCCACGCACATTTCCACATGCCCACCTCACAGCCCAGGGGCCAGATTAGACGAGAGATTGCCGAGCTCAAAGCGACCGAGGGTTGATTTACACCTTTACGCAAGCTTTCCCTCTGGAAACAACCGGACCCTTACCCTCGGAGGGACAGCGCAATCTGTGCGTCGATACATACGCGACATGCATGGTCCGGAGACCGACATTCTTAGTGATGCTTTGGAGAGCAATGCACCGGTGCTCCCCCAAAAACCGAGGGTGGCTAGGTGCAGAACCGGGGGCACCACAGAACAGTGGAATTCCGCAAATTCCGCCACCCCGGCTAAAAAACAAACACCTGTCCGGCACCTTAGATAAGGCGCTTGTCGAAATCCCGTTTTTCCGGCGCCTGGCGACATCGGATTTCATTCCAGATCTGGTTCTTGCTTGCCCTCTCGACCGTGCATGTCCACATACAAAGATGTCTGTAACAATGACGTCAAGCATGCAGCGCGTCATAAGTATTTGCCGCAAAGAAAGGTCGAGGCATCGGCCGCTCAAGCAGAGACATGTAGAAAAGAAAACAAGGGCTTTAATAAGTAAGACATCTTCAAACCACGCCCACTTTTTGGGGCCAAAAAAGTGGGTGTCTGTGGCCAAAAGTACGGCGAACGGCCGGTCGTGCGCGACCCAAAACGCTATATGCGGTACTCATGCGCAATCGCTCTCAGAACAAGCCCGCTGCTACTGCCTGCATATAGCAGTGCATATCAGGTACCATGAGCTGGTCTACCGTATACCCTTGCCTCTTTTCCACAACTCTTTTTGACGTGATAAAACAGGTATTCCGCCCTAGTCTACCCCCGTTTATACTTGCATCCCTCGGCTCTCTTCTCTCCTTTCCGGTTCCTACTCCCCACCGGCCCAAATCCGAGGTTTTCCGGCTCCCAGCAAAGCGTACCCCGAGTCTTTATTCCGACCAGACTTAGATCCGTCCCTCGGTTTATATACTTCATTTCCGGACACCCAGACTAGAAGTTTCCGTATTGGGAAGTCCACATTTATTTATTGGCTCACAAGTTCGTCTTTTACCACGGCCGACTCGTCAAGCGAGCCACGAGCGGTATCTACCGATACATACTACTGACTAATCGTCCCAAAGTTTCAGACGAGTTTCAGACGAGTTTCAGGCGTGTTTCAGGATTGTTTCAGATTTCGAGCCGAGTTTCAGCCGAGTTTCAGCCGAGTTTTAGTCGAGTTTCAGCCCAGTTTCAGCCCAGTTTCAGCCCAGTTTCAGACTGGTATATTAAAGGATCCCTGAAAAACACTTAGTCACCCAGTGACAAAGTTCGTGACACAGTTAGAGGTAACAGATTTGTTTCATCTTTGTTTCATCTTTGTTTCATCTTTGTTTCATCTTTGTTTCAGAATTTACAACTAGTTCTGACATCTCAAATTGGTAAACAATTTAGTTGCATTTAGTTGAAATCGTTTGGGCAAAATCATTTTTGACTGTTTCACATTTGTTTCACATTTGTTTCACATTTGTTTCAGAAACCAGACCACTAGGGCTTTAAAGTTCAAAACCACAGTTACTCGAGATCTTCAGATTAAATCGAGTTTTATCTGTTTCAGGAAAGTTTCAGGAAAGTTTCACATTTGTTTCAGTTATTTCACATTTGTTTCATCCTTGTTTCAGCCTTACCTTTCATGGACCAGTCATACATCATGGGACCCATCGACCCTAAGCAAGTGCCTACGGCGCACCGAGGAGGCTATGAAGAACAAGAGTACATGCGGCAAAACATGGAGGTGAAGAGCCAAGTCCCCCAAAATGCAGTTTTGCCCCAGGCAGTCCGAGGGGTGGCCCGAGGAGGAGGCCACCAGGATTACGGGGGTATGGACGTGCATATGAACGACCCGAGGTATGTACCGCAGGATGTGTCGATGCAGGTGCGGGACATCGAGGCCAAACGGCAACGGGCCATGTTTGGGTACCCGCTTGCGACCGGGGCCGGGGGTATGACCGGGGGTATGACCGGGGGTATGACCGGGGGTATGACCGGAGGCATGACGGGAGGTACGGGTGTTTCTACAGGTATGGGTGTTTCCGGAAACGGGGTGCTTGCAAATGGACTCGGGACCCCCGGATCTCTTGGCACCCTCGGAAATGCTGGGAATATAGGCACTCTTCCGCTCAAGTCGCTTCCAGGAACCATTGGCCTCGGGAACGGTACCCTCGCTAATACTGCAACAGCCCTCGGAAGTGGCACCCTCGGAAGTGGAACCGGAACCGGAACCGGCAATGGAAATGGAACTGGAGCGGGAACCCTCGGAACTGGCCCGCTCGGTGTGTCTCTCTCCGCCCCCAATGCACCAGTTAACGCACCCCATGCACCAGTTTCTGGCCTCAATACCCAAGTCCATGGCCCCGGCTCCCTCGTCGGCGGCGCCAATGCAAATGTGGCCGGAGGCGTGGGCGCACCTGCATACACTCCATACGCCGTATCTGCAGGACTCGGCGCGAACTTGATCTCTTCCAACAACTCCGCCTACAATATAGGCTCCTCCGTCATCAACAGCATGCTTGTGCCTGCTCCGGGTGACCACGTGCAGGTAAAGAAAGAGGACCACGAGCTTGGCCTCGCAGACCCCCTCGCCGACTACGACCCCTTGAAACACACGCGCGGGCTCAAACCGCCCATCCCCCCTCTTCATGTCCAACAGCAGATCAAAAACCCCGACCCGGGCGTCGAAAACTCGGACCCGCAGAACGTGATCCTGACCCGCTGTTCCCGCTGCAAAAAGGAGTTTGTCCAAAATCTCCTTCGGGCCAAAAACCAGTCCACCGCCAGGGGCACCATGGAGCCCAAAATCTATAAGTTGTGTAACCATTGCCGGGACCTCCAAAGACAGCGGTCGCGGCGGTGGCAAAAAAAGACCAAGGATAAGGAAGGTGCATGCCGGCGGTGTGGCAACGAGATCCCGGCTAGTGAACAGAACTATGTCTTGTGTCCTGTGTGCAGGAACAACCTTCGGTCTCGCAAGGCCAGCCGTGCTGCTAATGGCCGGTGTGTGCACTGCTCGGGGCCGATCGGTGATCTGATTATCTCGGGCGGTGGTGCTGGTAGTGGAGTTGGTGCCTCGGGCCGCGGGCCGGGTCAAGGCCCAGGACAAGGACAAAATCTGGGACAAGGCCAAGGTCAAAGTCAAGGCCAAAGTGTCGTAGTCGGAGGTGGAAGTGGAGTCGGCTCTAACGGACTTGGGTTCGGCTCAGACCGCCGCCGCTCATCGACTTCTCGTTCCGCAGACTTCAAAGTATGTCAGAGATGTCGGGAAAACGATAAGATCAGGCGGACCAACCTTGAGAAAATGGGCAACTGCAACAGGTGTGCCAAGGCCTTGGAGCCCCGCGACCACGGCCGCAACAAGGTGTGCACGCTGTGCCGGGATAAGAAAAAGAAGAATGGCGACCCGTTCGTCCTGCAGGCAGGCCCGGGCCATTCGGGCCATTCGGGGCGACCCTCGACAGGCGGCCATGCCTCTTCGGGCATGGGCGACGTGGCGGTGGACATGGTGCCTTCGGGGTCATATGTGCCAGTTGAGGGCATGCTCCCGGGCGTCCCCATGCAGTACATGGCCATGCCCCAGCAGGAGTACGGCATGAACTATGGCCAGATGGTGCCGGTGGTGCAACCTGACATGTACAAGTCCATGCAGGGCCAGCCGCCCATGGACCAGCAGTACTCTTACTCCCGGTCCTACCCAAAGTAGGCTGCGGAGTTCAGGAAGCAGGAAGCAGGAAGCAGGAAAAGTCAGGATGTGAAACAGAGTGGAACATCCACGTGACTGGCTGTTGATGCTGTACATTTGGATGTCTGAATCAGCTTTGCAAATCTAAAACAGCTGAAACAGCTGAAATAGAACTGTTAAACCTCTGGTGTCTTTCAAGATGGTCTCTAAGTGGTCTCTAAGTGGTCTCTAAATGGTTTTTAAATGGTTTCTGAGTGGTTTCTGAACACGATAAACTGAAACAGTTGATTCATCAGCTGATACCGAACTGAAGCTGTTCTAGAACAAATAAGTTGTTCTGAAGAAGGCTTGAAATATTTCTATCAGTTCTGGCAGCTCTGAAACGACCAGAATCGACCAGATACGACCAGATACGACTAGATACGACCAGAAACCAGAAACGACCAAGAACAGACCAGAAACGACCAAAAACAGACCAGAAGCGACCAAAAACAGACCAGAAAGACTGTTGACTGTACCTGAATTTGCCGATGTTGTGCCGTTGCCTAAACGCTTGAGTGTTGCCTGCAACTCTAGGTTACCGTCCTGAAACACTCTTGAAACAGACATGCAGTGCCCGTGACACTTGCCTGGATGTACGGATGCGCCACGTGACCCCGACTCCGGGCCCACTCCCCTCCGTCCGTCTAGCGTACAATCAAAGGGTTGCTTTTGACCCTACTATGTAATGTTTAGAAATACAAATATATCCCTCACCCACTTGTGTGGTGCACCGGCTCAAGTTACGGGACTGTACACAAGCATTTCTGGTACATGCAGGCACTACAATTCCCTGAATGAATGGCACTCAAAGTCTGTGAAAAAAAATCCACCCAGGTGATTTTGAACGGCGGATCTATTGGTGTTTCAAAAAGGCTCTAGATTTCCTATTTGGGCAATGCTGCGCAGACACATGCCTGCACGTTACGTGGGAGTATAAATATATTAGAGAAGAAATTACCTATTCGAGAAAAGAAACAAAATCAACCATAAAGTGACGGGTGGTAGCTTTTCGGAGGCACTGATGTTTGCGGACACGGAGTTGTCGTCATAGACCCGTGGGACTGCATGTAGGCACGTCCGCTTCATAACCAATGCCTACACCTGCCTTAGCGATCACCTAACCACTTAATATGCACAATTCCGTCAGTACATCTGGACTGCACATTCGCAACTTTGGTCAATATTTCCGTTTTTGTTGCTGACCGGGGCTACGGATCCACCGCCCTGAAATGCGTTGGTGGAATACGGTGTCGGGATGTACGGGTGTAACCGGTGTACGGGTTTCGGCTACTGAAATCCTAAGTATACTCAGGCAACGGGCGCGGGTGTTTTTGCCAAATTTGGAAAGAGAGTCTTGGCAAGAGAGGACGTGCTTGCAAAGACCTTCCAACTCAATCCGCACAGCCTGCATGGATCTGCGTATGCAGCGGTTTACACTACGGCGTAATTAGGGTTTCTCTAACCATAAGATGCCTGGTGAGTGCGAGGCCCGATTTATGTGCGACATACATGGACATGCGGCGTCAAACGGCCTACATGCAGGATCAAGACTAAAAGTGCCGAGGGATTCCGGCAAATCTATAACCGGAACTAAGAAAAAAAAAAAAAATGTCCTCCATATTTTGCCGCATGTATACAAGACAGACACGTATAGGGTCCTCTGGCCTTACCCAAGCCTCGCTACAAGGGTACTCCAGATCTATTCAAAACAACTACTAGGAAATCGTACTTTTCTGTGCCCTGTTTCATTTGTGTGTCATCTGTGTTTCATGTTGTTTACGCTTCAATTTGATGGCCCCATCTTCTCTAAACTATTTTTCAGAAGATTTCATTTCCCTATATTTATATCTTAATTATTTTTAACTAGTGCATCAAGATCGACGTTTCATGATTTGAGATCTGCACGTTTCACGATCCGTTGTTTCATGTTTGTTTGATCTGTGTTTCATGTACTTTAAGTTCTCTATGTCGGCCATCCGCTATGTTAGCAGCTACCGGCCGGTTCTGTTGTTCGTCAGATGTTCTCGGCTAATCCTCCATCCATTGTTGTCATATTAATCGCCTAAATCCATGCCATTGTTCCTGCTGTGCCTGCACACAGAGCACCATACAATCTTCACATCAAGACACCTGAAACACTCGTAGCCGCTCCCACACTTCGCGCCCTCCAAACGTGGGACCCGCAACTCCTGCTACTACACTTCTTCCTTGGCACCACGCCACTTTTTTCTGTTTCTGAAAAACCTGGGCACCGGCCTCCTTTTATATCTGTGGCTTGTGCACAAACTCAAAACGCACAAACACAAGCACCATCGCGAAGCAAGTATAAACACGGCCGTCGAAGCTTATTTTGGTCCTCCCAAGATTTTTACAGCCAAACAAGCGCGCACTGCACACAAACCCTCGCTGCCTACGCTTCCACTCCACGATTACCGCCGGAGGTGGACCGCCAAACCCAGCACGCCACGTTTTTTCCGTTTGCAGCCCCTATTTTACCCCTTTACCCCTTTCTTCTGCACTTTCCGTGGCCATGCTCCACCACTGCAATACGTCGTCGGGCTCGTTGGCCGCCAAAGAAAAGGAGCTTCCGCCGATTCCTCAGCTGCTGCCCGGCTCCCAAAAACTGCTGCCTCTTTTACGGAACCTGTCCTTTATTTCCGAGAAGCTGCCGGTTGTGTTGCAGCTGCCGGGCTTTCAAAAGCTGCCTGTTTTCCAGCGCCATGATTCCCAAAGACTGGACTTTCACAGGCACGATTTACAGAGACATGATTCCCAAAGACTGGACTTTCAAAAACATGATTCCCTTTCCCACTTTGAGACCCGAAAACTGCCGGTTTCTCATAACCAGTTTGCTCCTCCGAAACAGACGTTTCAGAGCCAGAACTTTCCGAATCTGAGCTTCAAAGACCAGGCCTTGACAGACCAGAACTTCCAGAACCAAAACTTCCAGAACCAGAACTTTAAAGACCAGAGCTTCCCGAACCAGAACTTTGTGCCCCAGCCCGAACCGCTCATGGCACCAAAGTCTCTCAACCGCAAAAACGTCAAGAAACTCCTGTTCGATCCAGTCCCCGCCGACCCGAACTTGCCAGATGACTATTCAGCCGAAAGCAGCCGGTTTGACATCCTCCAGAAACCGCGCGCCAAGAAACACCCCCGCCCAGCGCCACTCCTCAACCTAGCCAAGCCTGCTGCCCCTACCGGCCTTGGAGCAGGCGGCCTAGTGTCGTCTCTAAAAAATTTGGAATTGTCCAACACCGCCAGTGATCCCAATGCAGAATACATGACCAGAGCGGCGGGTTCCGCTTTGGGCGGTGCCGCCAACCGCCACAGCGTCCATGGGAAAAGGCAGACCATCATTTCGTCCATCTCGCCTACAAAGTCCATGAACACGCCGCTGCCACGTGACTCCAAGCCTTTGACTTCACCTCTACCGTCCACACCCATCGCCACCACCTCCACGTCCATGAACTTACGTGACGACGATTTGGTGCATCTCAAGGACTTGGGGTCGGGCAACTCCGGAGTGGTTCTGAAGGTGCTCCACATCCCACTGCAGAAGACCATGGCTCGCAAGGTCGTGTTGATAGACTCCAAGTTGGCGGTGCAGACCCAGATCATCCGGGAATTACGCATTATGCACGAGTGTCGTTCTCCCTACATCATCGACTTCTACGGGGCGTTTTTACGCACGAACAACTCCATTGTCATTTGCATGGAGTATTGCAACTGTGGGTCTCTTGATAAGATCCTACAACTCTGTGCTCCAAAGCGGTTCCCCGACTACGTGCTAAAAAAGTTGCTGCTTTCCATTCTTTCTGGCTTGGCCTATCTTTACGACACGCATAAGATTATCCACAGAGATATCAAGCCGTCCAACGTGTTGATGACGCATAAGGGTGAATTCAAGCTCTGTGATTTTGGCGTGTCACGTGAACTCACCAACTCCATCGCCATGGCCGATACCTTCGTCGGTACCTCGGTGTACATGTCGCCTGAGCGGATCCAGGGCCTGACCTACGGCATCAAGTCGGACGTTTGGTCCATGGGATTGATGCTCTACGAGTTGGCATCGGGAAGAGATGTTTGGAGCGATGAAACAGAGAACGAGGAGGATCATGAAGATGAGTCCAGGGCCAAGGCACCAGGTGCAAGAAATGCAGGCCCAGAAGGCATTTTGGATCTCTTGCAGCGCATTGTCAATGAACAATCCCCCACACTTTCCGGGAAAATGGATATGGCATCCCATGGGCCTTTCGATGCAGATTTGACGTCGTTTATTGATGCTTGTTTGATAAAGAATGATTCTCAAAGGGCTTCTCCTCAGGCTTTGCTCCAACACCCTTTCTTAAAGGATGTCGAGAGTCAGGAGAAGAAGGTCAAGGTGTGGGCCAAGTCTATCCGGAAACAGCACAAAGGTGATTGAGTCTGTGAACTTGTTTCATCAAGAATGGGCTAGTCCAAACTTTTCGGGGTCAGAGAAAGCACCAAGGCATTGAGACTCGGAAGGTACTGGGGTCTGTTGGTATAGAAGACCCGGTGAAACCTACAACCTCTCCGAAGCATAACGTTGATGGTTTCACTCAGATGGCAATCTGCAGGTTCGTCGAACACCTGGTGGTTCAGACAAAGGCCGAAGTCTCGGTCACAATGCAACCAGCGAAGGTTCCGGCGAGAAAGGGCTTCGTCTTTTTTGGACCTGCTCTTTTTAGGCGGGTCCCGAGGCGGTGTTGTATTCGGCTTCGCATTTAGTGGCTTCACATTCACTAGATTACCGGATTTGGAAGGAATTCCCAATTCGGATGGAATAGATGGAATAGATGATTTTTCTGAACTGGAAGGAATAGATGGATTTGCTGAGTTGGAAGGAAGGAATGGATTTTTCGACTTTAGTGGAATAGTTGGACTTCCCGACTTGGAAGGAACTGCTGGAGTCATTGGATTTGAATTCTTCTCCGGTGAATCAGATGACGCCAAAATTCCAGAAGCGGTGGACATATCCAGATAGTCATGGCCTGTATTCAAGGCGCCCATGGTCTCCAAGAGTTTTTCAAGCAAGTATTTGTCCTTATATGAAAGAACCACCTGCAGGATGTACTTGTCGGGATACTCCTGGTGGCACGTCGAAGGCATCACC
Source organism: Metschnikowia sp. 13-106.1 (assembly GCA_002374735.1). Lineage (NCBI taxonomy): Eukaryota > Fungi > Ascomycota > Pichiomycetes > Serinales > Metschnikowiaceae > Metschnikowia > Metschnikowia sp. 13-106.1. The sequence continues at coordinate 12,828 of NLAL01000171.1, forward strand.
GTCTTGGAGAACATCGTCAAGGTGTACTTAGTTGGGTTGAGTGCCATACCGGATGATACCCCACACTGCACGCCCAACCTGAAGGCATTGGCCAGTCGTGCAAACACAAGTACGTGATTGAACTTATTGGAGTACTTTCTCAAAAGCTCTGGTGACCCCTGCAACGCAACCACGTCCGTGAACGTGAAGCGCAGGTGGTCAAGCTTCAAATGGTGAATCACCAAGAGACAATCATTTGCTTCTTTGGAGCAGTCGTTGAGGAGAATCAACACACGCCCATTGGGCGATGCTGCCAACACCTCATTGAGCGTGTCCGCACAAAACGAATAGAAGGGCAACGCAATGTCAAGAAGAAAACAACAGTCGTGGACGGATACATGCTCACTTAACTTGACCAACGAGTTCTGCGGCAGGTGTATCTGCATATAGTCCTGAAAACCACCCGCCAAGTCTTTTCCAAATGTTGGGTTTATGACACATGGCCATTTTCGATGTACTTCATAGGAGTCTCTCTCCAGCAATGGCATTTGTTCAATTCGTTTGCAGTTGATGCACAAACCTTTACCCCACGAATTACCGGATTCGGTCATTCCGTTTTTGGGTGTATGCACCGAGTCAGGGACTTTTCTGCTCTTCTCCGTTTTTTGTTCGTGCAAACACCGGGAATGGGGAAACACCAAGAACTTATTAGACGGCAGCCAAAGTCCGTCCGCTGACTTGTGCACCCTTCCAATGGTGATGCGCCCAGGAACTGTGCTTGGTGTGCCGGAAAAATCGGTGGAAAAGTCTACGGCAACGTGTTTCACCCGGAGCAAAACGCTTCCTGGAGGTGTGGTGAGCTCGTGCCGTAGAATAAGCGATTCCTTGATCTCCACGTGTTTCTTGGGCACTTGCTGGTTGAATTCCATGTGGTCAGTGCTGATTCTGCGTCTTACCGGCAAGCAACTGACAAAGTAGGGGAAAGAATAGGGCAATTCATCTCCAGGAGTGTGGAGCACGATTTGTTGCTCCAAGGGAGTCGTTGTCATCATCACAAAAAAAGAATCAGGAAATCAATAAGTCGGGAAAGCAATGGTCAAGGAACAACTGAACTAGAACTGAATAATGTCGGAACAAGAAAGTAATGGTAATAGTATGAGGACCAGGGAAAACTTGAGTTTTTTGATTAGTTACAAGGATCAGAAGTCTGGTCAATGTTATTCAAGAAGTTCTTTGGTGGATCTCTTTAAGTTTCTGGAATTGCTTCAATGGATTTTGGTCGGAAGCGTCTAAATGGATCTGGGGACTCTTTGAAGCGAGTTAGATCTGATGGAAAAGAGCGTCTTTTTATCGGCCGGACTTGGAACTGGAGCGGTTTGGCTAAAAATAATGGGCCAATGTTAAATCAGTTGAGAAAATAAACAATCGGTGTGAATATTTTCTACCTCCTTTGAACAATCTCTGATAAGGTGCTCACAATGCAAGCGGGTGCCACAGGAGGAAGGAACGTAAGGATTCCGCAAACGGCAGGTGCAAACGAGGGTCTTTGAATGGGCTTCAATATCACAATGGGAGGCACGGGTTTCCGTACGTTAGACAATAAATCAAAGGGATTAGACCTGTTGGTGCTTAAGGGAGTGGGATGTAGATGTGGTTTTTTTTCCTTTCAACGTCTGCATCTCTTTCGCGTACCTGGTCGAAGCTTGATGCGTATGCACGCTCTATCGCTTATTCCACATGGACGAGCATGTGCCCCAAAGATGGCTTTAGCACGTGCTTTCTAAACGTTGGGACATTCAGTCACGTGCAACATTCCCTCATCTCTTCACATTCTCCGTCATCCTTTTGTTTCTCACCGTTTTTCCTTTGTATCCTTTTCCCTTTCACTTCCCTTAATGTCCCCTGGTTTCCTTTTTCTAAAACCGGGTCGCTTGCCGGGTGTACGGGTGTGGAACGAAACGCACGAATCGCCAGGTAAAAGAATTTCCTGTACCTAAACTGCAGGTGGTGTGGGCCTAGCCTTGTTTCCCCAGTCAGTAACCACACACAGTGTTTCTCGTCCTGTTTGCCCACTCCCGTTTCCCTTTTTGTTTTTTTTTTTTTGTTTTTGAATGTCTCTACTGTACTCAATCCCACGGTTAGGAAAATAACTTAGAGTCACGTCAATTCGGATTTCAGTTTGTGGGTTTCTTTAATTTTAGCACCAACGGTTTGCCCACGTGACGCGTCCCAGTTTCTCTGCGGCTCAGCCATGAATTCAACTTTAAACAATGAACCTGCAGCCACCGACCAGAAGAGACGATATGCAACTTGCTTATTCTTTAAGGGTGTATGCATTGTCAACAATGGCCCTCATTGTTAAATAATCATTCCACGAGCCCCTAGGTGCAAGAAACATAGCCTTATAATTAGAGTTCGGCTGATGAGAATGTACTTCAGAGCCGTTTTCCTGAGGAAGTCCGAGCCGAGAGCCCCCATTCCATGTGATATCTTTTGGATTTGATGACAGTATAATTGGCTGTGCTGGAAGACAATGCAGGGTAGAGTTTGGGTGACGTCAGGGCAGCGCCACTGCCTCAACCACCATTTTATTGTCTAGTCTCTATCGAGCTGGTTGAGGCATGAGCATGCAGGCGCCCACAGGTTCAAGCTTCATCCTCAAATGTCCCCTCCCACATTCCCAAAGAGGCAGGAGAGAGTGGTTCGGAGTCGCCAGGCACGTGACCTTCTAGTTACGTCACAACACCTGTCACGTGGACATCACGTGGTCCTCACATGTTCCTCACGTGGCCACCCAGTGAGAACGGCATAACTCTATGCACCCTATTCCATTTCGGCCTATTTTTCCCGCCAAAACCAGTTCCCCCCGAAACGAATTCCTGCAAAAACAAATAGCCCTATTTTGAATACTTGGTCAGATGAGAATGCGTCAATCTTACCACAATCCCATGGAAACCTATGACTCCAATCACTACGTGTGATCATCCATGTAAATCGCATGCCATGCAAACCCATAGGTACCCATGTTCATATTTGAGTCAAGTTTGATTTTCAAGCGGCAAGAAAAAGATTGAATAGGGTAAAGAAAAGTATCCGTCCCTATATTTGCAACGGGGGGATCGGCGTCCTTTTATATCCCTGACGCATGCAGTGAGGGGTTTCAGATTTGCAACCACAAACGCGTGCGGTGGCGCATCTCGTGAGGGGTTTGTAATTGCAGCCACAAACACAAATCAGTATAAATAGAGGCGTCCCCCCTATGTCCTTCCTCTCTAAAATTTTTAACTTCTCTTCCCTACCTCTTCCCTACCTCTTCCCGAAGTCTTACTCTACGTCTTCCTCCACCTCCTTCTATTCCTCCACCTCCTTTTTTACCTCCTTCCTTATCCTCTTCGGGCTTCCCCTCCATTCATTATTCTCTTCTCCCTCTGGTGTTTTAACTTTCCTTTATCCTTCATTCTCTTCTATATATCCATCATATGTTTGCCGCCGTGATCGAATTGTGATTCTCCTCTTCTTATTCTCGCCTCTCCTGATTCTAACTTGCTGGTTGTTCTTTCTTTTTTTACAATTCTCCCTCATTCAACAATTCTGTTCATTCTTCTTCTTCTGAACATCTCATCCTCTTACTCTCTCATCTGATCATCCAATTCTTTCTCTAATATCCATTGACTTATCTATGATCTCCTTCTCCTACTTTCCCCTCTATTCTTCTCTACTATCAAAGCTTACCAACATATACTAACGAATCAACTGAATAGGATGCCTACTAAGGCCATATCTCGGACTCTTTGGCTGATACATCACTCGTGTTTAGAACTACTACTCCATCGCATTTGAAATTTAGAATCCCAAGCTCATTTATCAAGTCTACTACAACCCGGCAGTGATGATCAAGTCAGGGTATAGGTCAGCATCAAAAAAGATAGGCGGCAAATTTGAGAGTAAGGGAAGATGGAAGAAGTCTTTTCTGGTGTTCCTCTACACAACCAGACACCTTCTTTAACTACCCTTTAGACAGACTCTAAAGAGGCTCTGAAAGTCCTTGAAACCCTCTCTAACTGCTTTGAAGCCTATCACTCGATGACAATATAATCTCCCAATCCATCTATCTTTTCATCTTTGAACACTAATTCCACCACTTAATCTGTCTTCACTGCCCACGTAACCATCTCAACATTCCATCTATCTAAACAATCCCAATGCATCCAGTCATCTAAACCACCAAATCCCAATACATCCAAACATTTTCTTAACCATATCATTGACCAACAACCATTGACCAGATTCATCAATCATTGACCAATGACCAATGACCAATGAGTAATGAACATTGACCAATTGACCAATTGAACATTTACCATTCACCATTTATTCCCGATTCATGATTCCTGATTCCCGATTCTTGGCCATGATTCTTGGCCCTTCTTCTCGGCCATAATGCTTGATTCTTGGGCTTTGATGCTTGACTCAGATCTTGATTCTCGTTCATTTATTTTTAATTCATCATTCTTAATTCATAATTCTTGATTCTTAATTCTTGATACTTGAATCATGTATCATAATTATCATCCCAATAGTCGTCACTTCATCACGGTTGGCGCTTTTTCCGCTCGTTCTCCTCCAATAAAGATAAACGCATGGCCTCCTCGATCATCTGGTCCTCTAGAGAAACCAAATAGGGAGGATTGCGAGCCCCGGCAGCCAGTGACGACGACTCTCCATCTTCGTCGATGAGTAGATTTGATGCGTGGATGGCGCTGGCTGTGGCTGCCTTACGAGCCAAGCGGCTCCGGGCCGACAAAAGCTTCTGTTCCCAATCGGGACGGATGTAATCTGTGGTGACGACGGTTTCGGAGTCGACTGCAATGGACGAGCGGCGGCGTGGTTTGCGGGCCTTGGTATTGGCGGGCAGAGAAGCCGTCGTGGAAGTTTCCGAATCGACCAAATCCACGATATCTTCAGGGATTGCGCCGATTTCTGACCGCCGGTAGTCGCTGGGCGAAAGCAGACTTCCGATGCCCACGCGTACATCGGGCCAAGGCTCATAGGTCACGCCAAAGTTGGCCATGGCGCAGTATGGACAACTGGCGGGTTCGGAGATGAGATCCGAGGGCGCCGTGGGGGCAGTTCCAGGAGCACTTTCGGGAGCACTTCCAGAAACACTTTCCGCTGCAGCCGATGGTGGAGCAGTGACTTCGGATGTTGATATGGTGACGTCGGAGGGCGGGGCCGACGAATTGCCGTTTTCGTCATGCGGCGGGTGCGGGTCCAAGCGCTTGATCTGCACAAAACACTCACTGCATATGGGCTGGCGGCAGCAACGGCTCAAGTTCAAGTTTTTCGGGAAGAAGAGGAAGCAGATCGGGCACTCGGCCGCCAGTCCATACATGCGGACAACCAAGTCGCGGGAAAACACTGCGCGGTTGGGAGTGGCGGAGCGGACGGCCGCGGCGTAGTCGGCCTCCGCCCTGTTTTTTTCCTCTTTGAGGCGAGCACCGAGCTCCTGCATACGCTGCCGAAGTTCCCGTTTCCGCTGCAAATTCAGCGGGCGGTGGATCCGATGGTCGTCCACATCTTCTTCCTCGTCCTCACTATAGGCCAGCTCGACCGCATGTAGCGGGCTCTGTCTCACCAACGCCACGATTTCCTGCTCGGTCCACGAGGCGTCGAAATCCTGGAGCGGCGTATAAAAAGGGGCTAAGCGCCGATCAATGATTAGTTGCCGGACAATATTGGAATCAAAATCAAGATTCAGCTTATATATCCCGTGCGGCGCCAAGTACCCGCCGTCCACGGATTCATGGTAGCGAATAATGAGTTTACGGGCTTGGGCTTCCTTTTGAGAGAGCTTTTCGTCTGCTTTGGCCGAGGGTTTGCGCAGGAGCAGCGCAGAGAACAGCGTGCACCGCCGGCCGGACCGAGAGCCCACGTGGCTGTGCCCGGAGAAGGTCTGAGATCTTTGCCTCTCTTTGGTCGGTACGTTGCCCATGGTGTTGCTGTGGAGTGGAGTGTGGAGAAGTAACCGCGCGGGTATGGTGCACACCCGTGCACCCGGGCAAGTGGATGCAGGATATTATCGGGTGCGTTTGTGCAGGGACCGGTACACCAAAAAGACGTACATGCCGGACATTATTAACACAACTAAATTTGTTGAGCTTTACCATTCGCGAGTCCAAGCACTGGGGCGGTAATGTTATTGAAAACCAAGGACTTCTTATAGTTGTGAAATTTGGGTATTCATCTCAGGCATTTCTAGTCTTGTCTGCATCTATACGATACTAAGAATCCCTTGAACGCACTCTCCTTAGACTGACCTGGCTCTATGATTCATAAGAGTGTCTTCTATTGTCTTTCGCCTAGTCCTCGTCCGTTGCCGCGTGCCCCCTAATTTGCGGGGCGTCAACCAGCCTTATGGTATTCCTGCATACTATGGACCATTTACTGTTTCATCTGTCCTGCTTACATGCAGTCGCGAGGAACATGCAGTCACAAGGAACATGCAGTAAATCAGAGATATACTGATTCCTCATGTTCCAACAACAATAATGAGTATTGTTGAAGAGAGGCTAATTGTGAGCGAAGCGTCCTGGGATCTTGTCTAAGTTCTCGTCTAGATCTCGATCATCTTTCGTCCAGCTCTCAACCAGATCTCGACCATCTCTCGTCCAGATCTCGACCATCTCTCATCCAGATCTCATCCAGATCTCGTCCATCTCTCGTCCATCTCTCGTCCATCTCTCGTCCAGATCTCGACCATCTCTCGGCCAGATCTCGACCATCTCTCGTCTAGCTCTGGCCTAACCTCTGGGCATTGTCTTGGAGAAAACAATGTGGGTAAGAAACTGAAGAGGGAGAAAAATTGGAGCTGATCAGAAGGAACGGGAATATTCTTACAAGAGATCATCGAAACAGCGGTGTTATATACAAGGATCTCCTAGTATAATATTGGATACAGATAAGAATATGAGCGGGTATGATGATCCCTGAAACTCCAAAGTTAAGTGACTTGTTTGGAAACTAACTTGATAACCGTTCCAGATTATGGGCGTGTATATTCCAACGTTCAACAATATATACTAGTGGCATGCCTGAGAGTTTGCATATAGAGTATGGAACTGGACAGCCAAAGAAGGGATTTGGTGTCATTTTGACTACTCATGCCAATAATTTTGGTAAAGCTCGAAAAACTGTTAGGATGTGGAGTGCCGGTGAATCGCATAATAGCTATCGCCCAGTCCTCCTTACAACCTACAGTGCAGCTTCAAAGCGATCCAGAAAAATCCAATGGTCAGTTAGAAGGGTGCCCGAAATGAACACCAAAACCGAACACTAGTGGCCATGATGCTACAGGAAGATACTTTGTTCAGTGGTGATAGATTGAACTTACTTAACTGGAGATCACGTGACCTACATACCAGACCCATTTGGACCTCCTAAAACCTACCCCCTGCTTCACTCGCTAGACCCTTCCCCTTCAGAATCCTCGTCCGTTGGGTCCACCGACAAAACATATAACTCCGTATCCAAACAAGTCGAATCGAACTTGTTATAAGTTATAGCATAGTGCTGGTTGAGGTGATTCCTACACAGAAAGAAGGTCATGTTCAAGACCAAACCATCTTCAGCCAACGCCAAACTTGTGAATGGCACGTCTGGTCCAGCCACAAGAATATCGGCCAAATACCCCACGGGTAACGGATTCTTGCTAACGGTGAAAGCTTGGGAGCCTTGGAGGGTGAAGGTGGTGGGATGAATCGTGGTTGCATTTCCAAATGTGCTCATGTGGTAGAAAGCGCTATACCTTGGATTTGGCGGTAGTGACTCTTTGAAAAGCGGAAGAAGGGTGTTATTAACTTTGGCGTAAAAGGCGTACTCCTGGGCCATGGCCAAGGCCGTGGAAATAAGTAAAAAGGGGGATATGTGCTGGCTTTTCATGTTGCTTTGGTGTTCCATAGGGCCACCGCGGGCCCTTTATACTGCAGCCACACAGCACATTTTCCCCAAGGATGTGGCCTGACTGTTCGATGTTTGCCAAAACTCAGTGTACAGGGTCACATACAAGGAGGTATTTCTATGGAGTTCCGTGAACAATAGCCTGGGAGAGACCTAGGAGATAATGCGGTATTGCAGACAAGCATCCAGGCAATTTATCCCGCAACAAACAAGAGGTGTTCAGATCAGGAGGGATCTGTGGTGCGTTTTTAGGGATGCACAACATAGTATTACCGGGTTTAAGGGGGTTTAAAGGGGTTTAAAGGGGTTTAAAGGGTTTAGAGGGGTTTAAAGAGGTTTAAAGGGGTTTAAAGGGGTTTAAGGGGGTTTAAGGGGGTTTAAGGGAGTTTAAAGGGGTTTAAAGAGGTTTAAAGGGGTTTAAAGGGGTTTAGAGGGGTGAAACGGGTTGAAATAAGCGCAAAAACGGCTGAAACATGACCGAGACACCACAAAAAAGGCTCAATCAACGTCTTGACCTAACAAAAACACGATTAGAGCTCGCGAACCTCTTGTTTAAGCAATATATAGAATCTCTTAGCGGTTCTGGCGTTTCCATACAAAACTTTATAATCGGGGGTTTCTGGACTCTTATGCTTCTACCCAATACCCTTTCCCAGTACCAAGGATTTTTAATCTGTGACTATGGATGGGGCTATACCGCCTACTCAGTACTAGCACCCTAACCAGGGCTCATGGACTTTACTATGGAAAATGACAGATTAGCTATATGTAGGATATAGCAGGACACTACTTTGACTAAGAAGTGGACTGTACACTAAGTACACTAACAATTGGTGAATAAGAATTGGAAAAGGACTATGACCTGTAGTGTCAGAATACTGTACTACTGTACTATACTGTACTGTACTACTGTACTACTGTACTATACTGTACTGTACTACTGTACTATACTGTACTGTACTACTGTACTATACTGTACTGTACTACTGTACTATACTGTACTGTACTATGTTGAACTTGTGGGACATGTGACATCTGTCAACCTGCCGGCAGCTCCGTAACATGTTGCCTGCAGGTCGGCAACAACATGCAGGCTTGACATGATATGGAGAGGCCCCACATGTTTCAGAGATACATGGTGCAGATGAAACGGGGATATGTGCACGATGAGGACCTAAACACATCATGCACAGTCAGTTACGAAACGTCTGTTTCAAGTGAGTCCCTGTGATTGACTATATATAGAGAGGGTCCCGCTCTGATATGAGCAGTATCAAATGTGAGAATTAGATCACTAATATCTAGTTTAAGAAAAAAAATAAGTGATCAAAGATGAACCCTGAAGCACCCTACTAGAGAGACATATTGCCGGCCAACGTCATGACAATTGCAAACTATGCCTGGGCGTGTGCAAACGCCCAACAATATGGGCCACAACCACAGTCCCATTGTGACAAGGTCCATACACTGTACACAAAGAAGATTGAGCGTTATTGTACGAAATGGAAATGGTCTTGCAAAATGATAATCAAGTGTGACCAGGCACTGACGCTTTGAATCCTTGGATTGTTGAAGTTCCCTAATGTGATTTGAACCATTTTGGCGCGCTGCTTTGAATACTTTTGAAACACACTATACTCCCCATTGGCTCTCCGTTACTACGCCCTTTCGACTGTTCTCCTGCAGAGTATTCAAGGAGAGTGGATTTCTCTTAGGAATCATCAGAAAATAGAGTTTGGTTTTTTAGTGTGTGAAGACCTAACCGAAAACAAAGACCGACAGAAAATAAAGGCCGGGCAGAAACAAAGACCGAACGGAAAATAAAGACCGACAGAAACAAAGACCGACAGAAACAAAGACCGACAGAAACAAAAACCGACAGATAACAAAAACCTAACAGAAAGGTAAAAACCGATAATCTATAACCGACTTTACGATACGTTTATCTGGACAAATTGGTTTTTCCTGCACTATACTTGACTTTAGATGGTACTGGTTAGATTAGGGGTCTGTAGCATACGGTGTCAGATGCCAAAAAAAGGACATTGGTGCCATTATGGGCTGTCATAGTACTTGGGAGTATTATAGTACATGGGACTATCATTGTACTTCGAGCTATCATTGTACTTGGAGCTATCATTGTACTTGGGGCTATCATTGTACTTGGGGCTATCATTGTACTTGGGACTATCATTGTACGATGAAATAACACTTGGTACGCAGTTGATTAGATACAGCGTACTAAAGTATGCATTATTGAATGAGTGGAGCAACACAGGATTGGAAGAAATGTGTATTATTACGATTCACGTACGAAATGAAGGTTAGAGTGGGTCAGTATTAAGTGAGAGACGAGATGAAGTTACTGTGCCGGCGACAAGAGTTGAACAACCTTGTATATCGGCCACTTCACGACTCAATGACTGAAATCATACATCTGTCACACATCTGTTAGTGTCCGTCTCTAGTCCCTGACCCAAACTGGATCTCTCAAACCCGTGGTATTTCAGTCTCTCAGACTATTAATTTTTCTGATCTGTTTAGTTGTCAGTCTGTTGGTCTGTTAGTCCTTCTGAAAATCCCTCAGTCTGTAATTCAGACGAGTACTTCTCGATTTGACACTGTGATATTGTTTGAATGTTTAAAGGACCAGTTTCAGGTGGCTTGAGACTGTCGCCTAAGTCTGTAGCTCCAGTCTGTCGCCTCAGTCTACCGAGCTCTCAACGTATGGCCTATTAGTGGATGGTACTCACTGGCCTGTTCGTTACCGGGGTCGTAGACCCACGCCAAAACCCACGGCAATCATCAGAAACACAATGGCCACCCATATTAAGCCGAGAACAGCACTGGCGATTTTCTGGGTTCGGCTGTAGCGTCGGTTGTAGCGTCTCAGAAGACCGCTTTTGTCTGCAAATCCCAGGCGGGAAAAACCTCCATTGTCAAACACCCCAAGCGCCACGAGAAAGAAAACAGGCACGGCCAAAAGCGCCAGACACATGACCAACGCCCAACGTGACCACAGATAATAGGAGCCGAGGTACTGGTTTTCGCCCACTTCGGCCCACTTCTCTCTATCATAGCTGGGCACCAGACTCCCGTACTGATTGGCGAAAATCAGGTCGTTTCCGCCAAACATATCGTGCAGGAGGTGCAGTTTTTCGCGTGGCTCTCGGACCATTGACGACGGAAGCGAGAGCAAGTCGCTGCTACCACTTGAAGTGAAGGCTTGAAGCGGCAGGGTCTGGTTTTGAGCCACCCGGCGAGGTTCGGGCGAAGTCACACCTGAATTCCGGAACCGTTTGGACTGTTTTGAGCCCTTGGACGAGACTTTTGAGCCCTTGGACGAGAGTTTGGAGCCCTTGGACGAGCGTTTGGAGCCTTGCGAACTTCTTTTGGGCGAGTCCCGGAAGTTCTGGAAACTTTGCGGACTCTCAGCGCCCTCGTCCAAAAACCCTATGCCCAAACTCTTCGAGATTTCCCCCAGTTTGAGTGGTTTCAGGATGGAATGAGGAAACGTATTCTGAAACGAGTTCTGGAACGAGTTCTGGAACGAATTAGGTACGGAGTCTTGCACAGAACGATGGTTGGGCGTCGAGTTCGTAGAAACTGTTACTCTTCGGGCAGAATTGGACCCATCCACCAAGGCCACATATACAGGTTTGGGAACATTGACCTGCTGCGCCACCAGAGTCTTATTCTTCTGTGCCTCGTATACCGACCATCGGCTGGCGGGACTGGCATGGTCCTGGACTGTATAGAGAGTTATGGGAAGCTCCAGACTCGTGTCGATACCTGCACTCAAGCTATCGGTGTTGTACACTGCATATACCGACCCTGGTGGAGCCTTGGCTGCTTTTTCTTTCCCGTGGTCTTGCCCCTGCCTATGAGGCGTCTGGGCTGGCGTCTGGGCGAGGGTCTGGGTCAGAGTTTGGGCCGGCGATGCGGCTGGAGTGTGCACGGGTTCCTTTTGCCCGAGCTGTGATAGAAGTTCTCCACTTGAAAGCGAAACACTGAAGCTGGAGGGCGACCCTAGGGACTTGCGCTCGTGGGAACCAGAAGAGCGAGGTGTTGCTGGAAGTTCGGGTCTCTCTAAAGGACCAGTCAAGCCAGCCACAGCAGCCGGCGGGCCACTACCAAAAGACTTAAAATGGGTAGTTGACGTGATGTCGGGTTTAGCTTTGGTTTGAGACTGTAGACCTTTTTGCGGTCGTTTTTTGGATGGTTTGAGTTTGCCACGGTCCGGATTCGAACCCGCGCCCTGCCGGTCGGATCCATCAACGAAGACTTGTCTCTTTTCTCTCAAACCTTTCTTTCTGGCCGCCGCTTCTTTATCGCCCTGAAAGACTGCTTTCTCTTCTTTTGAGCCACCGGCCTGCATATGGCCCTCCTCGTCGTGGAAGATCTCGTTGAACCGGAACTTAAGCTGCTTGGCACTGTAATCCTGTATAATCAGGTAGATGGACTCTGCATCTTTCTCCTTCTGGTCCGTGTGGGATTCGGTGGAAACGTCGTCACGTGACGACTCCGAATCTGCCAACTCCTCCAAATCGACTGCCCGGGCCGTGTGCAGGTTCAGCGTCGATGACAAGAACGACGTTCGGGACTCGTTGCCGAAAACCCGTACATTCGGGCCAGGTGCCCCGCCCGACCGGGAACTTTCGGGGCTCAGCAGGCTTTGTAGCAAGGAGAAATTGAGCGAATGGCGGAACGACCTCCGCCTGGAATTGTCGTTACTCATGGTGCACGGGTGTCAAAAATTGATGAGTGGATGACAAGTGAAGATGAAACAGGGATAGCTTGGTGGAACAAGATGAAAAAAGATGGAACAAGGTGAAACAAGGTGAAACGAGGTGAAACAAGGTGAAATCCGGATGAAACAAGGATGAAACAAGGATGAAACAAGGATGAAACAGCGATGAAACTTGGATCAAACAAAGATGGATAAAAATGAAACAGCGATGAAACTCGAATGAAACAAAGATGAAACTTGGAAGCGAGTGTATGCGTGCAAGCGAATAAGCGAGTGTAGGGTAGCCAATGAAGCAAGTGGGACCTCAAATCATCAACAAGATGGAATTGGTAAGATTAGATGGAGCAAGGTGAAAGAATAGTGAAACTATGATGAAACAATAGTAAAAGTGGGGTGAAACAACGACGAAACGTGGATGAAACGTGGATGAAACGTGGATGAAACACGAGTCTGGAAATGAAACTAGGATGAAACAAGACACACCTAGAGTCCGAAGAAACTAATTGGGACCACAATAAAACACTGGATGGATCCAAAAGCGGAAGGTGGAGTCTGAAACCTCGATGAAACAATTCAGCACGTTAACAATTAAGCTTAAATAGTCTGTGAAATTGAAGACAAGAAGCGAATGAAAAGCCCGAATGAACAATATACACAAGATGAAACAAAGATGAAACGAAGGTGAAACAAATAGTAAAGAATGTAAGCGTGGCCAGCGGCCGGCGGGGAGGATATACGGAAACTCTAGATCGTGAAAGTGGAGGCACTTTGCTGGTAGTTGCAAGGCGAATTTGAAGCAGGGCACCTGCACGGAAGCTCCGGCGCGCGCGCCCCACCCGTACATCCTGCACCAGATCGCAGATGTGTTGACTTTTTCGCCGAATGCGGATCATTACATGCATCACACCCGTACCTCCCACGCCTAGACGCAAAGAAAGAAAGCGCCTTCTCACTGGTTTTTTTTCGTACCGCCGCGCATATGGAAAGTATGGACTGGGCTCCATGAGGCGTTTAGCGATGGTTTAGTATGGATGCGTCTGGGCTTTTGAAGATGTCGTAACAACAAATCTGGGTGTCGTATGTCTTATGTCGTATGTCTTATGTCGTATGTCGTATGTCGTATTTCATATGTCGTATCTCTTATGTCGTATTCGTATTTCGTATGTCGTCAAGGAGGTTTCTTATGTACGTTGTTTTGTCGTGTCGTGTTTTCATGTCGTGTTATCATGTCGTTTTGTCATGTCGTTTTGTCATGTCGTTTTGTCATGTCTTTTTGTCATGTCGTATGTCCAATGTCACATGTGTATTGCCAGCCGCATACTGAACTTTCCAAACTGGGACTGTCACATCTTATCAATAACAAATAATTATTTTTATAGAAAATACTCACCCCGCGGGTTGTTTGAAAGGACGAACCTACATCTCGTCGTTCTGTGTGCAGGACAATGGATCATTCAAGTTTCCAACCCGGGGTGAGACACCAGTGCATCCCTAAACTACACCTACTGCATCGATATATGCAGGTGCTCCACCAAGCACGGTAAGCAAGACACCCAAGTGACTTGTTATTACGACCAAACCGTTACTACCAAATACATCCAGACTGCATTGAAGCGTTATGAGCTGCAAATTTACCAGTCCTTGTTTCGGGGTATTTGAGTGCTGGCTTATATGCCGTACCGTATATGCAGACAATCAATCCAACTTCTTTGTAGTTATCAGGACCTCTACACCATTCTTTTATATTGGTGGCTCTGGTCTAGGGGACATCTTGTATCTTCCTTTTGGTGGTATACGTTTTGGTAGTGTTAGAGTATAACGGAAACTTGTCCGGTTATATTCCGTTAAGCAAAACCTTGATTCTTTAACCATGAAATCGCCATTGAGGTAATGTAAACCCATACACCACAAACATACAATGCCTTAACACTATCGGATCGTATTTAGAATGCTCGATTTCCTTATTAGTCACAAGGTCCTGCATGTGAAGTGAAGATACTTTACCTATACCAGTAGGTGTAGCTCCCATAGTACTAGTCAACCATTTGACACTGTTGCCTTAAATTCGGAATTGTCACTGTTTCCTTAAATTCGGGATTGACACTGCTGATGGAAGTCACGTGAGTGGCTCTGGGGCTATAGAGAGGAAGTGCTGTTCCTCAATAGTGTATGCACCGAACAGTATTCCTACTTAGTCAAGAATCCACCCCGTATGGTCAATGCGGTTGCTATTCCACTCGAATATACTCTATTCGCGGCTGCCAAAAAGGGCTCATGATTGGTTGTTGCAATGCCTTCAATACTATATCTCATATTCAGGAAGTAGGATTTGTTTCTTGTTCAGTATGTGAAGATGTAGTATTGTAGGCATCACAGCAACAGTTTGCAAGCTAGACATGCAGGAAGGGATACTGAAGTATTTTGAAAGGTATAGGAATATTTGGGGTAGTTTTGGAAACCAGGGAGTGTAGGGGTGCATTGCTGACAGATCGTGCACTGCATAAACCATAAGGAAGGATGCATTGAAACACGAACGCCAGCTAGATGGTGCCCTGGCAAGGTTTCAAGTATACCCCAGGGATATGGAGGCAGAGACATTCTAGTCGAGTATTATTTGTGGTAGAAACTCGTTGCAATGGTCAGTCCCCGGTCATATTATATGCAGGATGTCCGACTAAGATCTGTAAACTTGTCAAACCAAAGAGCACCAAGTAGTATGAATAGGCTGACAATACTGAAAGTAGTGAAGCAGACAGGTATATTTTCGTACCGATTCTTTCTTGACCGATTCTTTCTTTGACTGGAATCAAAAGGTACTCAGACATTCTCAGTCGAAAGGAAAGATAGTAACAGACATTTGACCAATCCTTCCCAAGGAAACTCATATGCTCTTTTTAATCGTGAATGCCATCTTGAGAGTTTCTGTCCACTTGACTACTTGTTGAAGAACGATATCTCTGGTCATAGGGATCATGGCCCAGTTCTCCTTGGCAGTATAGCTAAGAAATAGCAGACGACCAAGATCAAGCTAAGAAATGGGAAAAGGTCAAGGTCAAGTTTTTCTAAGGGGACTGTGTAGCCCAAAGTTCTCTCGAAAATGGGGAGTAATTCTCTAATCACACATAAGGCATATTGCACTTGCAGAGAGTCTCCTTGGTCACATAGGATTGTACATGAGCACTGATTCCATCTTGGGCAGGACACCTCTCAAAGTGACCCACCACAAAGCTAAAACAGAGGAAGCAATCATATTCAAACAACACAAAGTTTATGTCTCTGATAGCGAGTTTTCAGTGTGCGATTTGGTGGGGGGAGGGGGGGGGCATATTTATGTACCCATGCGCGATTTTTGCAGCCTCGTAATTAATTACAGCCCCTTCATTCCCGCAACATATAAATTGAGTGATCCAAATATAGAGACCCACATCAGGAAATTTGGCTGCTTCATCCTTTTTTTTATCCGCTTCATATCAACATGCAACTGAAAATTAGTATTGGATGAACCGGACGAATTAAAACACCACACACACTTCAACTAGTCACTGCCATACAAGTGTCACACTGTATGAAGAGGCTTTGTTGTGGATGAAGAGAATTGATACACGCATAACCAAAAAGTCCGGTCCTTTGAAGTTGATGCAGCTCAGTTCATGGGCCATCTGGGCTGTTTTTTTTTGATCCATAGGCAAGTTGTAGCCAGAGGTTCGGAAGAAGAGGGGTGCCGGTGTGGGCTGGTGGGCAGGTCGTGGTGGAGCACGTTTTGAATAACCCGCGGTTACGCTATTGTAAGAACAACCAATGAATTTGGGCCGCCGCGTGATTTTCAACACTCTGAGAAGATGCAGATGAAGATGAATTTGAAGATGACTATGTGGTAGTGTTTGGACAGTGGAACCATTTCATATAAACGGCAAAAGTGTAGATGGAAGAACAACTGCCCCAAAGCACCTGCCCGAATTTTTGTCTAATCGTGACCCACCTCTTTCTTGAATCCCTTTAGGTAAAGGTTAGCCTCTTTGGCAAACCCATGAGGAAGTTCATTCCTTCACTCTACCATCTGTACCATTCTAGTATCAGTGGTACCAATATTATCATTTGAGAATAGCCCAAAAGGACTTTTGACACAAGCGGTATTGAACATCCCCAGCATACCTCTCTTGTTAGCAACCCAAATTGTCATGACAAGAGTTTCCACTCTTTCACGGCTCTGACGTTTCTCCCAATATTTCTGGTGGTTGTGGAGTTTGTATATCAAACGTCTATAGGCTGAGTCAAGTGACTTTTGAACCTGCCAACTCCGAGAGTCAGTGCATTCTTTTACCACTCAACCTGACCGATTTCCTTTAGATATACCTTTTCCCCCTGGATTTGTGGTTTCGATAGAAACCTATAGTCTCTCTTTTCTAAGGTTAATCGTGAATCCGGAACCCAACACTCCATTTATACATCCACTCTGCTCAATTTGAGGTTGAGGCTTTAGCAAGATCTCATAAGCTGAGTAATCTTTTTCCTCATTAGCATATAGAGTAGAGGTACCGAGTAGAATATGTGTGGGACTGTGTACAGCATTGGTCGGTACAATTGAGCCATAGAGGTCACGTGTTTCAGATGCAATCAACACAGTCAGTCCCACAGTTTTCAAATCCTCCAATATGTGCTCGATAACATTAACAGCGACCCCATGCCTGGTCACTCAGAAGTATTTATCACTGTGTAATGTATCAGAGCCATTATCTCAGCTATTCACCATGTTACTCGCCAATCGGTTCTATCAAATCACTTAGTTCTTCAGGTGTTTCACTGAATCAGAGCCTTGGCTGGTAAAAAGAAGAGCACACATTGTAGAACAACTGGCTAAACACAAGCACAAGTATAGTATAGTCTCAGCTGTTGCTGAGTCAGTGTTAGGTTCTGGTAGAATGACTGGGTACTGACCTTGTGGAAACTGACGCACACTCAAATACTTAACTGGTCATATGGGTATGGATACCAAAGGAGACTAAAGGGCATTTCTCCTTGATACCTTTCAGAAGTTTGAACTATGAGGGTTCAAAGCAGTGTTTTTATGTATGCTTGATGTCCCAAAGTTATCCCTTTGGTAACCATTTTGGCACCTGTACACTCCAATTTGGAGGTAAAAATATAGGATCGCTGGGCCACACTTTCCTGGTTTAGAATCACACTGGAAATTAAAATAAAGGGGCTTTTACCCTTTTTTTCTACCGGAGAGTTTCTTTCTCCATGATCCCCCCTTAGGAGATCTGCGTTAACATTTAGCAGATATGTGGCCCCATCAAACTCCCCATCAGACAGATTCTGATTGTTAGAATTTTTAGTACTTGCAGTACTCTTTTGACTAGTCGAAAGTCGGTGGAGACTGATCTTTCACTTGAGGTTCAACCATCAGGTGGCCTAGTAATTTCAACCGGCTAGTCAGTGGAATGGATCCTTTCCAGAAACGATGACCTCACGAGGAATGAGTATTCTCAACTGTCTTCCACAAAGCGTTATCCTTCTTCATCAACAGGAAATCCAACTTGATTTTTCTCTATGCAGTCATTGAACTTGTAGTACACAATCCTGACTCGCTCTTCAGGTTCACACCCAACCCAAAGGAGCAATGTAATTTGGATATTCCTTTATCTGAACTACCGCAGTCAATCGCAGATCTATGACACCACGAATCTAGAGTAACCTCTTAGTGCTCAGGTACAAACATAGTATAAAACTCACGAGATACACCACGACACCAATTCATCAACATCCACAGATCCACAAATTCATCAAACTGCATCACGCAAACCTGATTGTACACCAACCACAAAGATCAGCAGACCAGTTTTTCGCAGTCATTGCCCTTGTACTATATAAACCAGGCTCCCCCAGAAACGTTTTTTTTTTTTCCCACTTCTCTTTTTTTCCATGAAAATCACCTCAGATCCACTAAACGGTACGTTATCTGTATCCACCCAAAAACCATGCTCTTGGAACACGAGAGTCCCCTCCTCTATGACTGACCAAGAAATCCAAATCCATATTTTCAAGCCATAAAGTCCAAATTCCAAAATTTCATTTCATTTCTCAAATTCAATTTCTTAATCCAATTTCATTTTTTAATCCAGTTTCTTTTCTTAATCCAGTTTCTTTTCTTAATCCAGTTTCATTTTTTAATCCAGTTTCATTTCTTAATCCTATCATTTCTTAACCCTATTCATTTCTTATTCCAATCATATACCCAATCATTTATCCAAGCCATAATTCCAAGAACACTTAAGTAAAGTCCTTTGGGATGATGGTCGAGTGTCGCGGTCAAAACACCCAGACCTGCCCAGATTCTTTCTAAAATGGGATAGACACAAGACCTAGAGGATTGAAGTTGTTGTCTCTCCTTTGATCATCTCAAAGCGGACCTTAATTCCGCTCCAAAAAAAACATCTGATCTCTAAACGCCTTAGGAGATTTCGAAAGAAGTTGGGAAAAAGGGTCCGGGAAGGCACCTGGGGGGACAACCAAGCATGTCCAACAGAACGTACTAGTATCTATACTAACAGCATGAACTGACGACCTTTGACAATTTTGTGACAACATTGTGACAGTCAAGCATAACAAACAGTAAAGTACTAGTATTAATACTAACTGCATTGTGATAAAAAAGTGACAATAATTGAGACAAGTGGATGTGACAATTGAGTTGTTGTACCTGTACCTGTTGGCCTTGCCGCTTCTTTGCCGTCTTTTTGCCACATTCTTTTCAGCCTTCTTGCACCCTGATTAATGAATCTCCTGGTGTAAACCCCAGCCTCTAAACCCTATGTTTTATCCCAGTGGGGAGGTGCGCCTCTTATATACAAATTCCCCCTTTTTGTCCCGCCCTGATTTTTTGCAGCCTCCAGCCATGCAGGAACGGTGAGGGGTGGAATATATAAGGAAGCGCGCCCCCCTATTCAAAATGTTCACAGCTTGATATGCAGTACCCGGTCCAACTACCTTTGCTAGTATAGTATAGTGTAGTTTTGCTTTGTTTTCTTTAGTTTACTTTACTTAAGTGGGCGTTACTTCACAGATATACAGATGCAGACGATTTAGGTATCTACACAGTTCATGAACCGGCATATATTACAATTATGGAAGGACCCAGAGTCAACACTAATTAGTTAGTCTAAGTGAAGACCATCTAACGTTAATGGTCCATTGACTGGGATAGACTTCGTGTCAGAAAGTGGACTCAAAGGGATTGACTCAGTAGAGTCTCATTCTCTCTCTCTTGAGAAGTGCAGCCAGAGTCAGACAAGCATCTGCGGTGGAAGAGTCTGTGCCGCTGAGCAAGCCACTGAGCAAGCTGCCTCCGCCCAAGAGGGAAGAAACAAGCCCAAGGATTCCGGATCCGGAGCCTGAGTCGCTGGACGAGTCGCTGGTGGTGGTAGTGGTGGTTGCTCCAGTGCTTCCAGTATGCTTAGGTGCACTTCCTGCATCTTGAGCTACATTATCCGTGGATGCATCTGAACCATCGGTCAAGGAGGAGATTAAGGTGCCCAAAAGAGAAGAGCCGGTGCTGGATGTGGAGCTCGTGGTCGTGGTATTGCCGTTTGCTGCAGACAGACATTCCCCGTCAAAAGCAGCAATAGCGGTGGTGGCGATCTTGGAAAGCGTGGAGAAGTTGGCGAGCTCTTTGATGAGAGCAGGAAGAAGCCCGGATTCGGATACGGCGGAAACAAGCCCGGAGACTGACACCAAGCCATCCTCATAGAGCTTCTTGACCAATGCACCTGCAAAGGTAACGAAATCCGAATCGGTCAACACGGTCTCCACCACCTGCAGGGCCAATCCAGAATCAGCCAAACTCTCCAAAACATTGATAACCACATCATCCACATCGCGGGCCAGAAGATCCAAGTCTCTAGCAGAAAGTTCTGATTGTCCTGCATGCAAACCTTCTTCGATATTCTCTCTTTTCACGGCTTCCAAGAGGCGGAAAAGTTCAGGGTTTTCGACTATTCCGTCTCTCTTGAGCATCTCATAGCCCTCGTCGTGGCTAAAAGGCACCAGTCTTTTCTCCGAGGCCATCAGCTCCACATCTCTCTTGAGTGCAGCCAAATCACCATCATACTCCACGCCAAAGTCCAAGCTAAGGTCTTCTCTCTTGAAAAGAGACGAAAGCAAGCCCTTGGCAACATTGATAATGCTGGCATACACTTCACAGTTGCCAAGCACATCGTTCAATACATCTGTTATGAGTCCCGACTGCACCAATAAGCTCAACAAGTTCTTCAAGCTAAGCAAGCCAGACCGGATGACATATTCCACACCAGTGATAGCAGCATTTTTCAACACATCATTACTCACAAAAAACTTCAAGATCTTGGGCGTAAGCTCGGTGTCTTTGATGGCAGTCAAGACCTGGGTCACTATGGCATATTCTCTGGTGGTCAATTCGGTGTCGATATCGGATCTTTTGGCACGCACCAACTTCAATTCTTCAAAGTCCGCCACGGCTTTAATTAAGGTCTCTCTTTTAGACACCGTCACGGTGTTTTCCGTGGCCGAAGCAGGAGCAGGAGCTGCGTCCACCAAAACAGACGCACTTAAAAGCGTCAAAAGCGTAGCATTGGATAATCTCATAGCGAGTGAATGGAAAAAGGGAGATTGGAAAGTATAGGGTCAGGCGAGAAGCACGAGGTATAAGCACGAGGACGTGGTAGTGGAACTGGGGCGGTAGTACTGGGTAGTAGTAGTACTTGGGTAGTAGTAGTAGTGGTGCTTGGGTAGTAGCTGGCGTTAGTGGTGGTTCGGGGAGCGAGTATAGTAAGCAAAAAAGGGGGATCGGTAGGTCTTATATCGTGAGAGGTTAATTCCCGCAAGCCTCTGGATGTCTGGGTATTACTCAAAGCAGTAGTCAGTGGAGATGGAGAACTTCCGCATTGGGTAATAAGATGGGATGCGAACGGGCAAGTGCATGGGGAAGTGCGTCTTGTGTGCAGGCGCGCCTGATTTCCCAGTCTCGATTTGGTGGTATTCTAGTCTCGTTCCGGAATTTCGCACCCGGCTCGCTGCACCCTCCTGCATGTGCCCAGCAGCCGTCTTCTCTATTACTATAAGCAGTAATGCCACCTGCCCCAACTCGACTATTATGGTTTGTGCCGTTTCAGTTTTCAGTCGTCTAGAGCTTTAAGTGTTTTTTCTGTTCTATGCATTCTGCCTGAAACACTGAACTGCATAAAGTCCCCACTATACTAAAGGAACTCCCATATACATTACTACAGGACTTCGTACCCCTAAAGTCCACTGTAGAATTCTCCACTATAGACTTCTCCACTATAGACTTATCCACTATAAAGTTATCCACTGTAAAATTATCCACTATAAAATTATCCACTATAAAATTATCCACTGTAAAATTATCCACTATAGAATTATCCACTATAGAATTCTCCACTGTAAAATTCTCCACTATAAAATTATCCACCGTGGTACTCCATGAACAATACCCCGACTAGAAATCTCTCCTACCTCTACTAATACTACAATAGCAATTGCATAATATTAGACAAGTAAAGATGTACGTAACAAAATTTTAGCTGGAAAATCTACTCCTGTACAATGAGTTGGAGCATATGAACGTAAAAACGTACCTCCGGGTGTGTGTTTTCTACGTAAGTAGCTAAGAATACATACAAATTAATACATAACTATGTCAAAAATTGGAAGATAAATACAAGAATTTGGCGTGTAAGCGACTCGAAAAGGTGCAAGATTTCTATTTAAGTTAATAGAAGTATGCGGTCTATTTAAATATACAGATATGTAGAATTTTTAAATCGATGTGTTTATAATAATTTTGTTTAGCTCTTAATTCAATTGATATAACGTTTTCTAAGTATGAACCACGGGGATTTATTTCATAATCAAAGCTATAACTATACTACTCTATACTCTATACTCTATACTCTATACTCTATACTCTACTCTATACTCTATACTCTATACTCTATACTCTATACATTTCCTTGGCCACTTGTTTCATGGACTCCTTGGAGTATTTTGTTCTGGCAAGTTTTGCTGGGACGCAGATTCTAGGAGGTACTGCTTCTGCGGCTTAATGACTGGTTCATCCACTTCTTCGAACGTAGGGTCAACCACCACAGTCTCCACCAACCCATTTTCCATTCCATCCACCAATTGCAGTGCGCCAGAATCCTTTGTTATTGCATCACCATCTTTATCATCACCATAATGTTCATTCTGGTGTATAATTGTTGGGAGTATCACTGAGAGTTTTTGTCTATTTTTTCTATTCCTTTCTTTGCTGTGTATTCATGTGGATTATTCCAGTCTGTGTGAAAGAGCTTTGGCCTAATATCATCTAAAGTGCATCACGTTATAAAACCATCAAGCCCTGGAATCAATAATACCTCGTGTGTCGGTATTCAGCATGTAGATACCAAATATTTAGGTGCAAGTATAGACTTAAAATAGCACCCACATTCCATCGTAGTTTGGTTGATCATATTCAGCCCTGCACCTCGCACAAAGATTGCTGAGTAGAAGGCCTGTACTGTCTTATATAGTGACCATACACTAACCATACCCCACTCATAGTATCTCTGAAACTATATTTGGAAGTGTTTTGAAAGTGTTTTGAAAGTGTTTTGAAACTGTTTTGAAAGTGTTTTGAAAGTGTATCTGGACTGTATCTGAACTGTATCTGAAGTGTATCTGGACTGTATCTGAAGTGTATCTGAAGTGTATCTGAAGTGTATCTGAACTGTATCTGAACTGTATCTGAAAGTGTATACAAATATTATTTATATATCATTGCATTTGGTATGGTGCAGGACTATTTGGGTTATGCTTGGTGGCTGTAAATATTGTTGAGGGAAGGGAGCCCTTTTATAGTGGGGCTACTGGTTACGGGTGTATCACGTGACGGGGAGTTTGTGATTAACACCATTAAAATCATTAAAATCATTAAAATCATTAAAATCATTAAAATCATTAAAATCATTAAATTCATTAAATTCATTAAAATCATTAAAATCAT